>BPLR01016506.1:0-18596 GCA_021605095.1 Caerostris extrusa
ATATTAGTACTGATGCATCCAAGCTTGCCATTTAAAAGCATTTTACTAAAACATCTTATCAATTGCTTGTTTTGTTTTCTCAACAAATGAAGATCTAATGTGTTAAAAAAGACGAATCTTTAAATAAAACACAAACTTTCATGTAGCCAATAGATATTTTCAAAATTTAAATTATGTATATTGATAAAAACGTTTTTCAATATAAGCTAAAATGTCATGTGTCTTTGCGTAAATGCATTATGTATATAATAAATCAATAAATAATACGAATCATATGTGATGTTAAAAGAAAAAAAAATATAAATATTATTTAAATTCGATTCAAAAGCATATTAAGTACATAATTCAAAATACAGATTCCTTTTCTTTTTTTTTCTTCATTGTCCCAATAGCCCAGAGTGGCCAAGACCGTCTGCCTACCGGCAGATAAAACAAAAGATTCACCAAATTAATTCTTTTAAGACGATCAGCAAAAAAAAAAAAAAATTGCTTAAAATTAAATTACATTTCAATAAAAATATTATTAACACACATTTAACACCAATTAATTTGAAACAAAATAATTTTTTATAACCATAATTACTTTAAACAATCTTTAGTAATCATTATGAATGATATACAATATATAAGAGGGATGTATTTTATTATACATCTGTAAAATACCAAAGCTGATAAAATACATAATTTTAAACTCATGCGAGTTTCATTATATCCATTTATAGAAAAAAATAATTCCTTAAATTTGGAATACACTTTTATTAAAAACGTTCTTAAGAGATATTGCAATACAAAGAAATTTATTATATAGATATTCATAATCATATGTAGAAAAAAAATAACTCCTCAAAGTTGGACTACAATTTTTTGAAAAATGTTGTTCAAAGATATTTCAATTCAAAGAAATTTATTACAAAGATATGTAATAAAATTATAAAGCTATTGATAATTAAAATTTGTAATACAAAAATAATATCTTAATAAGTACTTGTGATTGTAAATCTGTATCACTTATAACTAATCATAAATAGCATGATGGATTGATTCAGTTTGTATACTTAATCATAATTTGCCAACTTTATAGTTGCTACTTGAAGTTATCTATCTTTCCTGTCAAAAGTACTCTAAACTGGTAGACCGATAAATCCCTGTACCTTGGCAGCAACTTCCTACCAACTTCCACAGTTTTCTAACAGTAGTACCAATGTTATTCAACAAAAAAAGAAAACTCAAATTAATCAATATGAAACAGCATCCTGTCAACATGAGACACTATGATGGATGAAATCTGCATTGTCTTCTTTTTTTAGCATCAATCTTTCTTCCCAGGAATACCCTATTTGTCATGATGAGTGCCTTGACATTTGTGGTATCATTTAAGATACTAGCATACATTCTAACACTAATATTCCACACATGATCAATAGAAATAAATCTCAACATTTTATAGACCTCCTCCAGAAAAAAATACACAAATTTGTTAGTTGCTGGGGCATGTGCTGACGTGCAAACATATATTCTAGCATTAATATACACAGTTCAGTCACATTAATGTGACCACTACATACTTTCGACGTCAACGTGAAATAACCACAAAAAGCAGGTGGCAGCACATTGCAGTGGAATGTACATAAAAAATTCCACTTAATACAACATTCCACACTCCATTTAAAGCCAGAATATACAGAATATATTCTGGTTTTTGACAGGTGGCCACATTAATGGGAATGGACTGTGTAGTATGTCGTTTAATTTGCCCAATAAGATTATCAGATTTATTTTCTGTAAAAAATAAGTCTGAAGATCTTATTGAGCAAAGAATGAATACTCTAAACTGGTATATAAAAAAAAAAGAAACCCTTTAGTTTATCAGCTACCTCCTACCCAATATACAGCTTTCTAATAGTACCAATGTAGTTCAACAAAAATAAAAATTAAACTTATCAATATGAATAGAATAGTTTCGACATGAAATACTAATTTCTTGTCAGGATTAAATTTCTCAATGTATGTGGTACGACAAAGGATGCGTATCCTATCCAGCACATGTCCAATAAAAGATTAATCATTTGGCGTTATGGGCCTAAAATTATTAATAAACTTGCCACAAATGAAAATTTTCCTTTGCAGAGGATTGCGATGAAGTAGAAAAATATTTTGTACCAATCTTATCTCATAATTATCCGATGGTAGATAAATCAATTTATGTTATAAGCCACGAAAAAAATTGACATATGATACGGTGTGACCTTCTCAATAATATTAATAAATAAATCCTATTTTTAATCATTTTTATTTTCTATTTTGAAAAAAAATAATCCCTTTTAGCTATAATTTAAAAATTACACTCAATTCAAATTAATGACTAAAAATAATTGAAGAAACTTTCACTTATTAATCATAGAGAAAAATATCCAAATTTCAATTTTGGCTTTCAAATTGTAATCAAGTTATGAAGCGCATATGTTATTCGCATTTGATATTGGAAAAAAACAGCTTTGAATATAAAACGTCAAAAAAATTGGTATACCAATTTAAATTCTGGATAATGAAAACATTTGAAAGAACATTTTTCTCAAGTAATAAGCATATAATGTATTTTTATAACAGCATAATGTGCATTCCCATTTTGCAGCCCATTACACATTATGCTTCACATTTTCACATTATGCTGCATATTTCATTAATGTTTAAAATTATAAAACACTTTTGAAATTATGTCATTAAAAAGTTACAAGAGCATAATTACATTAAAATTTTAAACTGAATGTTTGTACCTTAGTTTTCATTTGTGACTAGAGAATAAATCCGCCAAATATTCTTATTAAATTTAAGCCTGATATGTCACGAAAATCGATTAATCATTTGGAAGATGTAGCTGTTTTAATCTAGAAAGCTAAGCGATAACATTTTTAAAACCATTTTTAAACAATTGCGATAATATTAGAAAACTAATGTATTAATTTTTTCTGCATTCCTTGATTATTTATTAGTCATTTAAAAAGGAGTAAATTCTGATATAAAAATTTCGTTTAATACAATTTTTGACAATACGTGTGCAATAAATAATCAAAAGTAAAAATTCATTAAAAAATCTATTAGTTCTGGAACGATATTTGTAATACGAAAATTGCAGGCGTTAGATAGATTAAGAAAAGTAAAAATGATAAATATTTACAGAGATAAACAGAAAACAAAAAACGTTTTTATGTGTTTCACAAATTTTCTACGTGATCTCATTCACACATTATGATATACATTTTGCATGGCGCAGATGGTATATAGCAATGAAGCATGTACCATGGCTAACGGAATTTGTTGAACGATGATATCTGTCTGATGTCAACTTTGAAATCAGATGCAGTTTGCGTATAAAATGCTTCCACTTTAGTTTTTAGGTAACCCCACACCCAGAAAGTCATTGCAGTAAGATAGGTGGATCTTGGCAGCCACGGAACTTGAAAGGTGGGAGATAATTCTGTAATCACTCTTGTGCTATGAAACGTTGGACAGAATACCTCACAAATGGGCGAGAACCTTCTTGCATCCAGACGATGGTAAATAAAGTATTTCGCTGTTGGGATACCAGAAATCTGAAATGTATGCATTTAATTTGCAAATTGCATCGAAATTCAAAGTTACCATCAGACGTCAGGTTCAACGACCATGGTACTTGCTTGAGTGCCTTCACCATCTGCCGCATGAAAATGCCATTGTGTGTGCAGGAGGTCAGGTGTGGAAAATATGTGAAACACAATAAAATGTTTTGATTCTGTTTCTTCTGCCCTTATATATCGAGAATATTTTTTATAATCACCCTGTATTTTCGTTAATAAAATCACTTTTTAATAAGTCACATTTCTGAAAATAGATCACATAGAATTAAATTTAGGCAATATTACATAAGTTAAACCATATTTTATAAAAGGGATTAAAATTAAATTACCTCAGCAGAATATGGAAAAGGTTGTAAAATAGACTTGAGCAAAATCCAAATGCATGAAATGTTCTGTGTTGTTACTGGAACAGTAACAACACTGAACAGTGGAGGAAGCATTTACGCCACACGATTTCACATTGAAAAAGAAAAAACATTACTGCCATTGACACGACATTATTTGAAAAGGGAATCTTATTGGAAAGGGAACCTACATGCATTAAGCAATTTGTATTAACTATTTTTTTTTTGTATTAACCATAATTTTTATTATGGAAATAAATTGGTTAACTTTCGGCATTCGATAATACGATTAGGATAGATAAAAATATATAGCTAAAAATAAAAAAAAATTCAGAAAAGTCAGTCTAATGTATAAACTATTATAAGGAACTGCGAAACAACTAAATGCTCCTCCATTAACGAAATATGTTGCTGTAACAATTAATAAGAGTATTACTGCAGCGGCAATTCGAAGAATCCTTCGATCAGAAGAATTCTTGACAGAGTTCAACAATTAAAACCACTCATATTCAAAGAAAATCAAAGAACTAGGCTTCACTTTGCTAATTAAAATATCTTCATAATATTTAGATTTTTTTTGGAAAACTGTTTTTAGTTTTACAGATGAGAGTAAATATAATGATAACAGAAGTAATCGATGTGGTAAAATTTTGGCAGAAAAGAATTTAAATCCATAAATATCTTTCCAAGAAGGAAACCTAGTGCTGAAGCAGACGGTATTTTTTAGGTCCACTTTTTATCAATTTTTAGGTCATTTTTTAGGCTGGAGTGTAAGTTAGGACCATATATCGGTATGGTCTTGATTCAGTGTTGTTTCATGGTTGAAAAGTTGTTTCTTTTAATGATGATTCCACACTTTTGGCTGTCATATTTATTAACATTTGTTAAGATAGTACTGCACAACTGCAATACAATTATTGAATAAATATTTATAAAATCATCTTAAAAGCAGTTTCCTTAAGCCGGTTCGTTCTTTGTACCCTATGTACTGCTTGGAACTCTTCTGCTGGCTCCGTCTACACTCCCTTTTCGCTTTCTCCCTCCTCCCAATATCGGTTCCAAAGTCTAACGGAAAAAAAAAAAAAAGTAACATAAAAAAAAAAAAATTAAGTCAATTCCTACTTTTTTTTCATTATATTGCAGAAAGTTCTTTATAAATAATTTTCATTCATTTTTTTAAGTTTATCTGACGCCATCTATTGGTAGATACAAGCAACTCAAATCTAAAAAAAACCCAAGAATTAATTAATTCAATTTACTTACTGAATTAATATTTGAACTATCTTAACATCCAGTGTCATCCCCTACAAGTTAAAAAAAAAATGTGTTTAAACTTGAGTGAGGAATAAAAAGTATTTTATGAACGATTGAAAATTTGAACAAGATATATATAGGGAGAGTGTGAGCGAATAGAAGGAATTGAAAAAAAAAACATTAAAAATTCTGTTGTAAGGGTCAACCCGTATTTGAAAAAAAAAGTTCTAATAAGTTTGAACTTTTTCCCCGTCCGATTTATAATTATTTATGGGAATGGATGGTGGATCTTTACTGCTGGTGTTGGGAAATTTACCTTAATTGAAGATATGTTGGATAGTTTCAAATATGTGAAGATTTTGCAAAATTATGTGAAGACAAATTATGTGCAAAATTATGTGAAGAGAGGGGATGTTTAAGCCTGGCAACTATCTACAGCAAAGATTGTGAAAGAATGGCTTCGTTAAAAAATGCCTGCACAGTTGAATACTTCTCTAAATTTGAATCCCATCAAAAATACATGAAATGAACTTTTAGAAGAATTAGAAAGTACAGTGTCTGAGATAACGATTTTCTTAGAAACTGTTGTGCAAGCATGATCTGAAATTACGTCAGATATATTACACAAAAATCATATCGCTTCAATGCCTGGAAAATTACAAGTCATCATTGATTTACAAGACCAAGTTAGATGATATTAATTAGTTTCGTTTAAATAAGCTATGCTATTTTTTGTATGTCATAAAAAATTTACATTAAAGAAATTAATTATCTTTTAATACTTTGAAGTGTTTTATTTTTACACAGGTGCAGGTGAACGCCAATTGTATTTGAATATAAAAATATTGCATTTTTTTTCAATTTTTATAAGTGCATAAAAAGCGTCATTTTTGACGATATATGTTGACTGACTATATAGGATATATCACTGTGTGAACGTGATGAATTTATCTATTTGTATCTTTTGAAAGAACCGTAATAAATGTAATGAAAAGTAAACGAAAAAAAGTGTTTTTATTACTTTATTTTATTTAATTATATGTTTAAGTAAAAAAAAAAACATAGAAGAAAAATGTATAAAACATGTCCTTCTATCAATATAAAAACTAATATTTCTATCAGAATTTCTGAGAAAAGTTAATATGGATGATAAATTTAATATTCTGAAGTTAGACATTCCTGTTAGGTTTGGGTTTGGCTTGCAATTCTACGGTCACTTTTTTTTTTGCACTCTTTAATTAATTAGGCTAATTAGCATTCCTGTTAAAAGCTTCAGATTCAAAAATCCTTAGAATAAATCATCTAGAATTATATTTCGCAGTGGCAATGATGGTACAAAGGAAAAAAAATTAATTTATTTTATTTAATTATACATTTAAGTAAAAGAAATTTAGAAAGAAAAATTCATAAAGCATGTAATTCTGTCTGTATAAAAACTAATATTTCTAACTATTAGAATTTCTAAGAAAAAGTTGATATAGATAATGAATTAAACATGCTGACGTTAGATAATTCCTGTTAGATTTGGTTTTGGTTTTCCGCTCTACGGTCATTTTCTTGCACACTTTATGCTTATCGGCATTTCTGTTAGAAGATTCATCTTCAAAAACTTTCCAGTAAGTCAACTAGAATTGTAATTTCCTGTGGAAAGGATGGTACACAGGGAAAAATAGGATTTTCATTAATTTATTTTATTTAATTATAGGTTCCTGTAAGAAAAAAATACAAGGATAATTGCATAAAGCAAGTTCTTTTATCCCTATCCAAACTAATACATCTAACTATCAGAATTTCTAAGAAAAAGTTGATATGGACGATGAATTTAACATTTAACATTATGATGAATTAACAAGTTAGACCTTTTGTTTTAGGAGATTCATCTTCAAAAAGTTCCCGCTGGCATGATGGTGTAAAATCATTATTTAAATAAAATACTTTTCCCAAAGGATATAAGAAAGGTCAATAATCAGGTTTGAGGTGATCAACTATTTAAAAGCTATTTAAAGCTGATTAGCTATTTATTAAATCAACAATAGTTTTTTTGTGATTGTAAATTTTTGTAAAAAAAAAAAATATTTTGGAATAGAATATTTTCTATATTATTAAAATTTGGAAGACAATTATTAATAATTATTTTTAAATAATTAACAATTCTTTTTAATTCTAATTATTAACATTAATAATTTTAAAATAATTAACAATTCTTTTAATTCTAATTATTAACAATATTAATTATTCTAAAATAATTAACAATTAGTTTAATTCTAATTATTGACAATATTAATTATTTTTGTTACATCACTGAATTATTCTTTGGACACAATAAGAAAAGCGCTTGTGCGCCAAAGTGTATTTCACTTTCGAATTAAATGTGACAGAAATGACCCATGACATTAAAACCCTAATTTCCAAAACAAACCAGGGAACTGAAAAAATAATAATAATCTCACCTTGAAACTCACTTGCGAACAAAACCCAGATTACGCGACCGCAGGCGAATAGTGAATAGAAAATTTTAAAAATTAAAAACTATTCATTACACTTTCTCGAATAGCATCACCTCCAGTTACGTCACACAATGACGTCAACTGGGAGATATACTGGCAATACAAAATCCGCCAGAATTCCGGCATCAGGATTCGCGAAGTAAAAATCCGGCCCCGCATCGCGCCTGCGCTATTGCTTATAAAGAGAAAGACAGCACGGCCGTCGGATGAATCCGGCCGCACAGTGATGCGCCTGACTCCGGGCGTTTCGCTGGGTAAACTCCGTTGCCGGATCTCTGCCAGCCGGACCCTGTTGCATTTTCCCGCTGCTCTTCAAAATGCCGCGAAAGGCGTCTGCATCGATGTTGGACCAGAGACATGTTGCGTCGATGCTCGCTGTTGCAGATTTACCTCTTTTTGGTGTTCTAGTTACCAGCAACATTTAACCTCTTCCAATAAGAATTTTAGCTGCAATTTTGTGCACCAAAAACCTCTTTATTAAGTTACAATAGCTGACTTAGTTCTCAGTTGGAAATATTCAGACATCACTAAATTTTATTTCTGATAGATTCTTTGATTTGCAATTGAATTGTGTCAGAAAAACCGAATTTATTTGCAATTGAATTGTATCAGAAAAACTGAATTTATTTGCAATTGAATTGTATCAGAAAACCGAATGAATTTACAATTTGAATTGCTACGACTGTTGTACAACGATTTGTTGCATTGCATTACAACATTTCTGCTATTGAAAGAATTTTAGATAGCATTTAACTATAATAGTACCAATTGATACATTAACTTATTGTATGCCACAGATTCATTTGTGTCTAAAAGATTTAATAATAATAAAGAAAGTGCAATAGTTTTTCCTATTTTCACATAAGCCAGCTATACTTAAGTTTTGTATTATTTAGACTCTAAGGATCCAAGTCTTCCTAAATACATTGTGGCTCATCTGCAATCAGGGCATTGTAGTTTTTGTTGTAGGAGTTAAATAAGCCAAGTCCAGTTTTTGTGAATAGTGCACTTGAATAAGATGTATGATCATGATGATGAAAATAAGATATTTTTATGCAATGCACAAGAAAATATAGCTAAAATCATGTTTACAAACAGTGAAATTTTGCAAGTTTTGCTTTCATTTTTGCTTTTCTTAATAGTCCTTCTGTTTAGTCCTGAAAATCATATTATATACCATGCATAACGTCTAATACAATTATTAAAGTTTTTTTCAAATAATAAACTTGTATTGTTTGTCAATGTAAAAGTATACTAATTTTGTTTTGGAAAATATTCCAGATATAAACTATAATAATATATAAACTATAAACATCATCTTCAAATACTTTAAGTAATTGCATCAGCTAAGCAATCTTCAGTTAGCCTGAATCAAGGCAATACTTCAGTTAACAAAAGGGGAGGTCATCTCCTTATTGATGTGCAAATTTGAACTTTTAGATATTAGCCGATAAAAAAAAAAGCTCCAATTTGTTTATAATTTGATCCATAAAAATTTGTGCAGTTTTTAGTGAGTAGTTATGTTGCTATAGTAGCAAGACAGTCATTGTAAAAGTTAGAAATTTGTGTAAAAGATAATGGAGACGACATATAATAGAAATGGAGCATTTAGTTTGAAATGCTGACAGCATTGACGAAGATATGGGTGAACGAGGGAATAGAAGTCTATTTTTATTTGGTCATCTGATTTTAATGCTGTTTCAAGGTAAGTACAAATTTTTATTTTTAATTATTAAGTTAAAAAGTTATAATTCTATGTATCTTCACATTTATAATCATCGTTTTTGTTATCTTCATTTCGTAATATATATTGTAAATTTAACACTCATGAGATAATTTAACCTACATGAAGTTTACAAAAACCAGGAATTACTCAGTAGAACTACAAAAGAAACTGAAGAAGTACAATGAAAATTGAATACAATAAAATAAATAAATATAATAAATCTGGATGCAACAAAAAATAAATATAATAAAACTGAATGCAATAATACGATAAAAATTAAAAATTAATGATAAAAAGTATTTTTTCCTACTGCGATTTTATATCATGGTAATATTTTCTTTTTTGGAAAAAAAATTGTTTTGTATTGCTGAATATATAACTTGTTGAGAAATGATTTTAATTTAAAAACATCCGTAATTTTTACCATTACAAAAATATTGTTCCACAAAACTCCACGAATCTATAGAAATATCTTTTGAAAAATTTATGATTTTTCTAAATAATATCTTAAATAATATAAAATAATATCTTTCTAATAATTTTAAATAATATCTTAATTCTTATGACTGGCTTGCATTGTAATATAATGTACCTATTCCAAAAATTCTTATAATTTTTAAGATTTATAATCGTCGTTTTTGTAATCTCCATTTCATAATATACATTATATATTTAATACTTTTTTTTAAATTAAAACAAACAAACAATAATTATCACAAAAAAAAGAAACTCAAGAAAGAAACTCAAGAAGGACAGTAAAAACTGAATGCAATAAAATAAATATAAAATAAAACTAAAAGCAATATTTCAATATTACAATAAAAACTGAAAATTTACTTTAAAAAATATTTTAATTAAAAACCTTTTAGATATAAGAATGTTAAAAATATAATCATCGTTTTTGTTACCTCCATTTCATAATATACATCGTAAATTTAACACTATTTAAATTTAAAAATAAACAATAATTATCACAAAAAGTGACAAGTCTAAATGTGACAGTCAAGTCTAACTCAGTAGAACTTCAAACGAAACTGAAGAAGAAGAACAATAAAAAACTGAATGCAATAAAATAACCTCAAGTTTTTTAATTTTTTTTTTTCAATTAAAATTATTTTTTATAATAACTCATGATTTTTTTTATAAAATAGATGGTGATTTTTTGTTAAATTATTGTAATTAAAACTTTTATACATTTATGAATCTTAGCATATATTATTATATTTTTGTTACCTCCATTTCGTAATATACAACGTAAATTTAACTCTATTTAAATTTAAAAAAAAACAATTATTACAAAAAGTGACGAGTCAAGTCCTAGTCAGTAGAACTACAAAAAGAAAAACTGAAGAAGGACAATAAAAACTGATTGCAATAAAATAAATATAAATAAAATAAAAATAAAAGCAATATTATGATAAAAACTGAAAATTTACTTTAAAAATATTTTAATTTCAATATTTATAGATATATGAATCTTAACATTTATAATCATCGTTTTTGTTATTCCCATTTCATAATATAATTATTCCCATACATTATATATTTAACACATTTTAAGTTTTTATAAAAAGGAATAAATACCGCAAAAAAGTGACAAGTGAAGTCCTAATCAGTAGAACTACAAAGGAAACTGAAGAAGTACAATAAAAACTGAATGCTGTAAAATAAATAAATATAAAATAAAAACTAAAAGCAATAATATGATAAAAACTGAAAATTTACTTTACAAATATTTTAATTAAAACATTTATGGATATATGTATTTTAACATATATAATCATCGTTTTTATTACCTCCATTTCATAATATACACCGTAAATTTAACACTATTTAAATTAAAAAAAACAATAATTATCACAAAAAGTGACAAGTCAAGTCTTACTCAGTAGAACTTCAAAAAAGAAACTGAAGAAAAACAATAAAAACTGAATGCAATAAAATAAACATAATAAAACTGAATACAATAATGTGATAAAAAAAAATCGCCTTAAAAATATTTTTTTTCTTGCTACGATTTTATGTTGTTGTAATATTTCTAGTTTGGAAAAACTTTGCTCTTGAATTGCTGAATACATGAATTGTTGAAAAATGTTTTTAATTAAAAAAAACATTTGTAATTTTTATCATTAAAATAATATTATTCCATAAAACTTTCGGAATCTATAGAAATATCTTTTGAAAAATCTATAATTTTTCTGATAAATTAAATAATAACTTTATTCTTAAGAGTTGCTTACTTTATGATATAATGTACCGATTCCAAAAACATCCTATGAATTTTAAGATATTTAAGATTCAAGAATTTTAGATCTTAAGATTAAAAAATTTTTAACTTTAAGATTTTAAAAATTTTATCTCCATTTCATAATATAAATTGTAAATTTAAGACTATTTAAATTAAAAAAAAAAAGAAACAAATGACCAAAAAGTGTCAAGTCAAATCCTACTCAGTAGAACTTCAAATAAACTGAAGAAGAGCATTAAAAACTGAAGGCAATAAAAATAAATAAATATAATAAAACTGAATGCAATAATATGATAAAAACTGAAAATTTATTTTAAAAAATACTTTTTCCTACTCCAATTTTTTATAATGGTAATATAAAAATCGGAGCAGGAAATATTTCGAATAATCGGAAGCAGTAGCAGGAATAATCGGAATAATTTCTTGCTTAGAAAAAACTCTTTGCTCTTGCATTGCTGATTATATAAACTGCTGAGAAATGTTTTTCATTACAAAGCATGTAATTTATAACATTAAAATAATATTATTCCACAATACTTTATGTATCTATAGAAATATCTATATTTAATTTGATAAATTAAATAATAACATAACACTTAAGAGTTGCTTACTTTTTATTACTTTGTTACTTTTTACTTACTATAAATTTTAAGATTTAAAATCGTCGGTTTCGTTATCTCCATTTTATAATGTAAATTGTAAATTTAGTACTATTTAAATCTTAAAAAACAAGTGATCAAAAAGTGTCAAGTCAAGTCCTAATCAATAGAACAAAAAACTAAACTGAAGAAGAACAATAAAAAACTGAATGCAGTAAAATTAATAAATAAAACTGAATGCAGTAAAATTAATAAATAAAACTGAATGCAATAATACAATAGAAACCGAAAATTTACTTTAAAAAAATTTTTTTTTGTTCGATTTAATATTATGGTAAAGTTTTGCTATATTATTGTTGAATATATAATTGTTTTGAATTTAAAAAAACACAAATTTTTACCCTTAAAAGAATATTATTCCATAAAACTTTATGAATCTATAGAAATACCTTTCAAAAAAATCTATAATTTTTCTGCTAAATTAAATAATAACTGAATTCTTATGAGTGGCTCGCATTATAATATAAGGTACCAATTCCAAAATTTTATGAATTTTAAGATTTATAATCGTCGATTTTGGTATGTCCACTTCATAATACAAATTGTAAATGTAATAATATTTAAATTTAAAAAAAAAAAAAGATACCAATAAGTGACAAATCAAGTCTACTAAGAACAATATAAAATAAAGAAGGACACTAAAAACTGAATGCAATAAAATTAATCAATATAATAAAACAATGCAATAATATGATAAAAACTGAAAATTTACTTTTTAAACAAATGTGTTTTCTTGCTTCGATTTTATATTATGGCAATATTTTCCAATTTGGAAAAACAAAGTTTTGCTCTAGTATTGCAGAATATGTAAATATTTTGAATAAAAAAAAAAAACATTAATTTTTAAGGTAAAAATTAATGTTTTCAATGTACAAAAAAACCCCCCAATATTCCATAAAACTTTATGAATCTGTAGAAATATCTATTGAAGAAATATATCATTTTTCTGACAGATTAAATAATAACTGAATTCTTATGAGCTACCAACATTATAAAATAATGTAACGATTTAAAAAATTCCTTTTTTATGTTTTTGAAAATATTCTTATTTATTTATTCTGAGCTTGTAATATATAAATAAATTGTTCTATCTATCTATCTATCTATATATATATATAAATTTAATTTAATGTTATATTTTATATATCATTAAATTAAAATATATATATTATATATAATATATACATATACTATATATATTTTAAATTTAATGATACATATTCGAGCCTTACAATTTACCTCTCTTCCAATATGGAAAATCATTTACAGAAAAGTAGAGAAACAAAAGTCAAAGAGAATGCACTATATATATATATATATATAGAGAGAGAGAGGAAGAGAGGGGTAAAAAATTGTAAGGCTCGAATATGGATCATTAAATTTAAAAGGGCAACTTAATGCCTCTTCTAACTGCAAGTTTCTTGATACATAATTTCTGCAAATTAATCCTTTGAATTCTATATTTCCACTTTTCATATAAAGGATTTATATTATTGTAATAGGATATTGTATTAAATATTAATCATTAATTTATACGCATTAAAAGTGTAAAACTCATAAATTTTTAATTTTTTTAGCAATTCTTTACATCCTTTTATTAATGGTCTTAATGAAAAGTGGAGGCCTTGTGAAATTTTAATATTGAAATATCTAATTCATATTGATACAAAAAATTAGGCTATAACTATGATTTTTTTATTTAATTATACATTACATTAAAGATATTCAGATATTTATATAAAAATAATATATATATTAATAAGATAGTTATGGGTATAATCGCCAAAATTTGTAAATTTTTTAACTTATCTTTTTTGAAATATTTTAAAGTATAAAAATGTACGTGAAAGGAAATTAATATGTGTAAAATTTTTACCATTTTACAAAAAATTTTAAGCTGGAACAAATATGACAATGTAATATACTATAATTTAAAATTCAATAATTTTAAAAATTCAGGCTAGTTTTTCAATAAAATAAGTCAATAAAATATTTAATAATTTTAATAAAATTATGTAAGCATTTTAATAAACTATTTAATAATTACAATAAAATAAATAAAAGTTTTAATAATTGTTTTAAAACTATCTACAAATTTTAAAATATGTAACATTTTTAATAATAATTATTAAAATAGTTAGAATTTTAATAATAATTTAATAAAATATGTCAAAATTTTAAATATAATTTTAATAAAATATTTAATAATCTTAATATTAAATTTAATAAAACATTTAATGATTTTAATGACAATTTCAAAAAAATATTTTAATATACATAAAATATTTTAACAGCTGCTTTTCAATTTTTATTAAATTTATCTAAGTTTATGTATTAATGCAAATCTAATTGATATCGCTGTAATCATGTCTAAGTTTTGATACAATATTACTTGCAGGTGATACAGAATCCCTTTACTAGAATTATTTTAACAAACAAATCCTTATGAGTTTCTTTAAAAAAATAGTGTTTTTGTTTCCTTAATTAATTTCAATATAACTATAATTAACATTGCAACCTCTATTTTTAAGAAAGACATACATTTTCAGAAAAATATACATATTTGCCTTTGAAGACTAATTATAATCTTTTAACAGTTCTTTATTTTGAGATATAAATATATTATGACTATTTTAATTAATATATGTAACAATTAAACAAGTTATAAAAAATTCAATGTTAAAAATTCATTAGTACTTCTATGGTCATTATATTGAGAGAAACGTTAGTTCATTTAACAAAAGTTAATGATAAAAACAATTTGATCAATTGCTTGTTTGAAATACGGGTGACTTCCGTAGTTTAGATTATATTTAAAAATTGCTGAAAATATTTATCATTGAAAGTTTCATTCCTTTTAAAAAGAATTGCTTAACGTAAGTTAATTTGGAAAAAATAAAGACAATAATCAAAAAGATGTTGAATGAAACATTTTACAAATTGTTGCAGGCTATTGAGACAAGAACGTTTTAGGAATTCTATCAGATATCTATTAAAATATAAAATGCATTTTACCTTTTTATATATTTAAGTATGTAACAGATACATATAATTAATAATAATTATTTAATTATTTTTTGTTTAAATTATGATATATTATTCGAAAGAATCATGTTCTGTAAATTCATTAAATTTTAGAATTAAAAATTAATTTATTTTCAATCTAGTGGTATGAGGTTAAATATTTAAACCTACCAACAAACAAGATTAATATTACATTATACAATGAAATAGTCATCTAATTTTTAAAAAAAAAAAAAGGGTTTATTTATATTTAAAACAAATATTTTCAGATTTAAGCAATTTAATATATTTCTCTTTTTAATTTGCTAGAATTCAAGGTGATTTATAACCAACTATATCTAATGCGTTTTTTTTTTTTTTTTTTTTAATATTCTTAGTGTTATACCATTTAACTGTAAACAATAAAACCAGAAGAAGAAACAAAACGCTACTAAGTTCTCCTTTTCTTGCATAAAAATCCATGTTCCCACTATTTTATATTCATAAATTCTTACAAACATTTTTTTTTTTTTTTTAAGGATAGAAAATTCAAATGCTTTTTAAAGAGCTGAAAAATAGTCAAAACATTGCAACTAACATATCAGAAACATTGGCACTTTTATTAAATTGAAAATAACTCTAAGCGTATAATTCTAGTTTTAATATAATATCGTAGACGTTAAATAAAAAAAAATATGCATAATTTTTTATATTTGTATATAAAAAATGAGAACATTTCTGAACCGTTGTTGATTTTAGATAATTTTTATCTATTTAGCATATTTTAAACAAATAATATTTACTTATAAATAAATTAAAACGCATTAAGTTGTTATACTGAAACATGTTATTATGTTAAACGATTTAAAAAAAATATTTATTGTTAATAATTCGCACAAAAAAAAAAAATTGTTCAATAAATATTGTCATCCATTAAAGTAGAAACATGTCCCATAAAATATTTTTTTGTTTAATTTTTAGTTTTAAGGTAATTTTTTTTATTTCCAATGGCAAGGCAAGTACAAGAAGAATAAAAATAGTAATAATAACAAAAAATAACAAGGGAAAAAAATACAAAAGAATAAACGTCCAGAAAATGCAAAGATGACCGAAGTCATTGCCTTAAGAGTTTCCTCGCACGCCAGTAAAGCGCTGTCTGCGAGTCGCCGTCAAGTACCGCACATCGTTGGAGGTGGTCTCTGTTCATTGGGTCTGTTGAACCACATAGGGGGCAGGAAGGATTAGAAAATATTTTAATGCAATGGAGATGTTCTGCTAGACAGCCATGGCCAGTCGGAAGTGTTTTAAGGTAATTTAAAGAAATAAAATATGTATTATATTGTATGATTAATATGCATGAATACAGTGATAAATTAAATTAAATTCTCAAGCAATAAAATAATTTCCTAAATTTCTTGTTCCTTTCTAGCACAAAAAAAAATAAAAATGAATAAAATTTATGAAAATTCCAATTTTAAACACAAAGTTAGGTATTCGATAACATGATATGCCTCTGATAATCAATTATAATTCAATCCATCCAATATAATATATATATGGTTCCATCAATATAATTCAATGACTTCATTATTCTTAACGAACTTGGAGATTCCTACCTTGATTCCACTAACTCCCATTGCAAGTCCCCTCAAAAGATGACATATGATCATAACTGTAAAAACCAGGAGAGGCATTTTATATATTCAATATGCATGATATCTGATTTTCAATCTATTTTATTCATTTTGAAGAGATTTTTTTCTTACAATTCAGATCGTAATTTTTAACTCTTCTCGTGTTTCAATTAAATATAATTGAACAACAATCGAAAGATGACCTAATGTTTCAGTTTTATACTTACACATTACCTTTTTATTATTTTCTACATTTGCACTACATTCGAAAGTGATCGGCAGCATCTCGTCTCGGTGTAAACCTATCACTTTATGTACAGCCCTAGGGTGCATGTACTCCACTTTAGAGATCAGTGCTCTAGAACTCTTGCCATTTTTCTTTAGTTTTTCAAGTCATTAGCAATTTTAATTGAAGGTTATTCTCTTGATCGGCATATTTGATTGAACTCTTTGTTTAAGTCGGATAATCTATTAGTGGGTTCCTTTTAGGTGAGAAAGAAAATATGAATTTCATGTTTTCCATAAGAAATATTTAAGCTGAGATGTCAGATGTGTTAGAGTTTTAAATTAAAAGAGTGATAGGAAATTTGACAAAAATAGGTCAAACACATAATTAATCCCAATAATATTTGGAAAAATAAAAGTATCCGTAAGTCCGGAAAGTCCTTCCATTCGGTTCGAAGGTGGACCAATTAGGGGTGCTCGTTCCACATTGCTGAGATCCACTTTGAATAGTAAAAAAGTACCACCTGGTACATTTTAGTTAACTTACATTTTCTGACGTTTAAGTAGCCTAGCAGCCTACAAACTGGAATTTACCAACATCAAACCCAAAATAAGATCATCATAAACCGATATTAGACTTTTGTTATATATAACGTCTCACAGCATAGAAAAAGAAAAGCACTAATATGTGAAAAATAATGTATTTTACGAACAATACCTTAGTAACCAGAAACTATCGAGCACTAGCACGGCCCTAGAGTTGTTTTTGTTAAATCTGGACTTATTTATAGAAAAGGTCATGAGAGTAAGGATAATTTGATGATGCATTTAATCCAAATATTTATGCTATATTTAATCAAAAATATTTATGCTTGAAAATATTTTTATTCCAAATATTTTCTTAATAAAAATTGAAAACCACATCTACTTAGGCATTATTCCGTTTAAAAATACAGTTACTGCTTTTATTTATGTTCTTTAATAATTAAAGGATAATATTTGGACATAAATGCCACCTAACCAGTCAGGTTTATTGTTTTTTAATTTTGCTAACATTTTTTAGTTTCTTCTTGTGCTATCTGAATTACTTAAAAGAAAAAATTACAGTGAGAAAAATATCAAGTTGTCTCAGGTCCCATTATGGCCTCATAAGTGGTGCCATGCTGGTGAGAACTATTTATTAAACGGAAATCTCCATTTTTAGCTGCCAGGTAATTACGAATCTTTAAAATGGCAGCTAACAAATTTATTCATATAATACAACACAAACATGCGTAATGAAACGTCACGCTCAAACATGTTCTCATCATCATTGGGTACAACAGCACTATTGTGAGCTAAGCGTCCATCTCGCCTACTGGCAGATTTCCCTGACAGACGTT
>BPLR01016507.1:0-28484 GCA_021605095.1 Caerostris extrusa
ATTACGCATTATTTAAAGGTGCTTATATATTTCACAAAGTTCCTCAGAATTTTTAATGATAAAATTTGTGTATGGTTTTGCATTTTATAATTTGTTAAAAACAAGTCTCCATTTCCAGGGTTCAGTGGCAATCAGAGTGCAAAACAAGGCTGAGTTTGAATTCATTGGTAGCATTGCTGTGAATACTGCTTTCAGAAACGAGGGTGGTTTGTCTGAGCTGCTCTCATGTCACTTATTGAACAATGGACACTTTAAGACTGAACCTACAAAGTTTAATGGATTCCGGAACCACTAACAAACATCCATGCCAATCTTCTGTGAATCTGGCCAAGAAACATGGCGCTACGCTTAAGCGAAACTCTTTCGGTTCAACCAAACTGCTTGGTCAGGATTAGATACTCAGATGAGAATAGAGATGATGAGACTCATCGTTACTTGTGTTTTTTGTGTAAAAGGATGCCCCCAAATGACGTCATCACTTTGAAAAAAAGTACTGAAAATATCGTCCAATTCTAATTTCTTCCTCATTCAGTAGCTGTTCATAAATGTACATGGTGTTTTCATGAGGGCCATTACTGATGGAACGCTCAAAGAGTAGCTACACCATCAAGTTTTTGTTTGAGATCAATTAAACCTGAAAGACATAAGGTTGTTAAATTGGATAGCAAAGTGTTTTCGATGGACAAAAGCACATCAAATATATGCTTATATATAAAAGTTTCAGGTTTAACCTCTTTTGAAAATAAAATTCTAAGAGGTCAAATAGCACTTTTATTATTACTAGCTGCACTGAAGTATTTTCTTCATATTTCCGTAACTTGATCAGAAACTTAAGGTGACCTGGGTTCCTAGTGAAAAAGACGAGCTTTAGATGTATCTGGAAAATTCCAGCCCTATTCAGCTAAACGGGATGCCCAGTGTGCTATTAACACCTTATCGTCGCCATGTAATTTGAATAGGCAATCTTCTGATGCAACACCCCTTGCCTCCCAAATTCTGTTCAAATATCGCTTATCTGGGCCAGTAATATTAGTAAAAGCCATCGTTAGTGGTCAAAATACTGTTATAATTGGTCTTACTTTTGTCACAGTTAGTAGCGTTGCGCCCCAGTAAGCACAGTGTGGAACACCAACGACAGCCCATCTCGTCGATATCACGCTGAGCTTCTAAAGTTTAGAAATACATGTTTCAAAGGTACAATATAATATTTACTTCATAAAACAGGCAATGGTATGGAATGGGGTCACCTACTCACAAATTAAAGCGCAATTATTACGTCACAGTGGCAAGTTTCCCCCACATCGAAGCTTGAAGATGGTGGAGAACTGAATGTGGAAACTAAGAAAAACAGATAGGGAGCCTCATTTTGTGAGATAATTGGAAGGAGGAGAATTCAAGAAAACCAGTCCTTCCCAGAAATAAAGGTAGAGGCAGTGGTAACTTGAATCATCCCATGATTTTTTATCTCCTCTAATGAAAAATAATACTGTGCCAATGCATCAAATGCAGCCCAAGTAGAAACAGAAAAACCCTGAACTCACATTAATATGTATAGTAAGTTTAGGAAAATGAACGAAAAGCCCATTGTAAGACAGGGCCAATCCTGTAAGATAAATGGGAAACCTAGCAGTGCTCAGCCTCACTTCCTTGAAAAATAATTTCGAACAAATAAGTGAATAGTCCATTTAGCTTTTGAAACCCGCCCTTTATTTATCACGGCAATGTTTCTGAAGTTCCGTGATTTTCTTTTCTTATGGAAAACACTTTTATTCTCAATAACTTTCACAGCCGAAGTTTTAGGTGTCGTGACTTGGCTGATCAGAGCCGCATGACAAAAGTAGCTAGACCTTAGATGGGCCACAGCATCTTCCCAAAATGTTGAGAGAGGAAAGGACATATGTATAGAAATGTGGTCATGAGGTGTAAGTTCTATCTTGCATAAAGCAAATCTGCTGGAGGATGGTGCCCAGGCTCAGAGCTTCTGCAGTCTCAGGAACAGGTGACTTCCTCGAAAAATGGACCAATTATGAAATCAGCAGTGAAGCCACACCAGACTGTTACTTTAGGCTGTTGCAAGGGTACCTCAACAAATGCATGTGGATTTTCTGTGGTCCACACTCGACAATTGTGGGTGTTAACAGCGCCAGAGAGCGTGAAATGCGCTTCGTCTGTCCAAATCACAGTGTGAAGCCAATCGTGCTGCTCTTCCATCTTATTGAATACCAAATTCGCAAAACCTTGGCGAGAGTCGAAGTCAGGAGGTTTCAGTTCTTGCTTATGTTGCAACCCTTGTAGGGATACCGTTTCAGAGTTATTCGCAATGCTTTCCAGACACTGCCGTACGACACTTCCCCTCTGTCTGCCTCGAAACTTCGAGCACTGCACTTCCCCATGTGCAGCAACCGTCGACATGGACTGCACTGTTTGCTCCACTGTCGGCAACAGCAGCGGCTGTTGAGGGACGTCCACTTTTTGACGTGACGCCAAAGAACCTGTAGCTTCAAATTTCTTCATCATTTTCTTCAATGCAGAAGACGTTATTGGTCCTTTGCTATCTCGCATACCTTTCATGTAGCGATATGCTCGCAATGCCGCAATGGCACTTTACGAATTCTTATAATAAAGTTTAACTAAGAGGGCTTTCTCAACTATGGACAGTATTTCGATGCATACAAGCTACGACTACCATTACCGCTGCAGTTGCTCCTTTTTTATATCACTCGTTGCTTTCATAATCCTACATCAGAAATCCGACAGCGGCATCTGTTGGTCGCCAACAGAACTATTTTTTTTTTGTTGCCACACAAAACCCGGTTTCTTTTCCATCCATTTGGTGCAAACCGTATCTTTATATCTTGATTCGTTTTCGAATTATTCATTTTAAAGTTCGTCCCTGACTTTTGATCACCCGGTATTTGTGTTAATTTTTAATTTTAATACATAAAGGCGAGTTTTAATTCAAACTCTTAAATAAAAGTTTTTATGTCTTAAATTCATTAGCACATCTCTACTTTTAATTTAAAAAAAAAAAAAATCTGGTTAAAGTTTTTTTTAAATGAAAATAGATAATTTATTGAGAAAAGTCAAATCTACGTATTGCCAACTGCTATAAAAATTTAATTTAACTCAACTAAAATAATTTGACTGATATGGGATTTTCGTATTTTTTTTTTTTTTAAATTTTATTCATATTAATACTCGTCTACAGCAAAACTTTTCAACAGCAAACAAAACGTCTACAACAGCTTTTTTAAATATTACCCAAAATGGAAAAATTGTTTAACCTTCTTCAAACTATACAACTGAACTTTCTATATAACTGAAATATTAGATTTTACTATAAATAAAAAAAATTCTGTATTCTAATATTATACATATTAATCATTCAAATTGAATTATTTTTAAATACACATAGATTTCGAAATTTTGTTTTAAAAATTATTAAAACTTAATAAAATCTTCTATGAAAAAGATTTTAAGCAATTTTAATATTTCTTCATATTTTGAATTTATTTAGGGTTCAATTACTTTTCATTAAAAAATAAATTTTTTACAAACTCTTCTACCTGGATGGCTCGTGATTAAATACGTAACAAAACCCTTTCATTACAACATTTATGCTTGGTTAATACTATTTATGCTTGAATTAATATATTTTACACATATTTAATAAATTTAATAATGTTTTCAAAAAATACTTTCTTAAAAGATGTGTAAATTTTAAACACTTTTGCAAATACCTCGATAATGACATCCATGTTTTACAATTAATAATTTAGTACTGGTAGTTACTTTTTAGCAACAGAATATGAAACACTTTGAACAATTTGTTAGTTACATTTTATCTTAAATTAAAAAAAAATTAAATGTATGTACACAGAAAGTACTCCTATTAATTAATAAATAATAATAAAGATAATAAATTAGTAATATATTAAAATTTAATCCTTGATAAACTAAAAATTAATCAAATTATTTGTATTTAATACAACATCTAAAGACGTTGGCTTTTACATTGATAAAGCTGTTTGCTAACTGATTTAAGTATTACATGATTGTTTTTTTATTTGTGTAGGAAAGTTTATTTACACAAAATTTCTTATGCATAATTAATGTAATTAAACATCGAAATATTATATTACACTTTTTATATAATCTTTGTATATTTAAATTATAAATAATTTATGGCTTTCAATAAATATTGAGACATTTTAATACAAAGAAAAAGTGTTTTATCTTTTACAAAAAAAATATTTTTATATTATTTATCTTTTTAAAAATAAATTAATTGAATTCTTGATATGCATCATTTAGAAATTTAATATTAGAAGTGTTCTATATCATTATAATTATGTATTACAAATGTTATTACTATACAACATGCAATTATTAGTTATTCCAAATACCAATGCAATACATGAAATTGGTATGCACTATATAATACACAATCAGGAGATTGTAAATTACTTGAGTTGAAACAAACAAAAATAATTTTTTTCTTCATAAAAATTATTTAACCTTTATGAGTTCAGATAAACGAATTGTAGATATTATGACGAATGTTGCAAAAAAGTGCCATCTACTGGCGTTAGAACTGATAAGTATGTCAGCCACCAGATCTCGTAGAGTTTATGTAATCTTTTATATTGTCTATTTTGCTTTTTATATGTTGTATTTCATTAATGTATAATATATTGTATTTATTGCAAAGCACAATGTATATTGTATTTATTGCAAAGTATATTGTGTATAGTATTTATAATATATTGTATTTATTAGCACAATGTATATTGTATATTGTATTTATTGCAAAGTATATTGTATATAGTATTTATAATACATTGTATTTATTGCAAAACATATTATATCTAGTATATTGTATTTATCGCAAAGTATATTGTATTTATTGCAGCTTTATCAATGCAAAAGGTCAATGTCTTTAGATGTTGCATTAAATGCAAATAATTTGATTGGTTTTTAATTTATCATGGATCCAATTTTTATATATTGTATTTCATTAATCGACATTATTTTTTATGAAACACCCCAATCTATAATTTTTTTAAAAAGTCTGCGACTAAAATAACATAATATTTTAGGCACAAAAATATACATTACTTTGCGCTAATCAATACATTAAGCAAGACTCTCATGAAACTCATGCAAATGTCATAACTCTTCCCTTATTTTATTCCCTTCGTTTCCCTTCTCCTTTGAGATTTCCCCAGCTCAAGCAAAATAAAAATGCATTTTTTTAAACCAAAGGCATGCTGTTGAAAGTAGTATTTTGGACTTAACTTATCATGGAGTACTTCCAACATCATTTGTTACGTGCCACGTCTATCTGCATGATTAAATCAGGAATAAAGCTAATTTCTTGGGGGAGTTATCTCACCTAACTCGTGATTAATAGAGCTACTGTGACTGGATTTACACAGTTGAGAAAAGCATGATTTATTGCTGTCTGAATATATCAACGTACCTAAGATTTCCACTGAAAAGCTTTTGCTCTAACGCAAGCTTACGACTCACAATGCAGTAGGGCTAATAATTTGTTCCGCTGATAACGCTGTATGCCATTGTTGCATGACAACGGTTAATCGTAATCGCTTCTAATTTCCAACATGAGCTCAGCATTTCTAACACGATTTATTATTTTCAACATGAACTGTAAGTTCTCACAGCCATATCAGTTGCGCTTTGCATATCTGAACCAACATTAGATACGGAAGTTAAAGGAATATTCACAAAGGGATAGCTTTAATTAACATTAGATAGTTTGTGAAATTTTATCAAACCCATTCTTTATCATTCTGAAAGTAAGCTCCTTTAATATTTCTGTCTGCATAACCCGGATGCATTATGAATAACGTATATTTTTGATACTTTTTGAAACAAATAGTTTCTTAAAAAAGCCCGTTTACGTTTTACTACATTGGCAATTTGTACATGTATATTTTAGTAATAAAAGAATTCAATGTTTAAACTTAAGAAAATTAGTTACTTGATCATAAATTTAAATAAAGCCCTACAAATGTCTATTTATTGATGGCCTTAAAAAAAAATTATTATTTAAGATATTTTTAGTTTTGATTTATTTGATTCTTTCAATATTCATTTTTTCGCAATTCCGTAACAGACAAAAAGAATTATCATATCCCTGTAAAAATTACTTTTCGTCATGTTACTTCAGTAGATTAAGCTAAAAATGTTTAAAATATTTTTATTGTGGAAAACATTAAAATATTTTATTAACTGATTAAGTAGCAAAAATATTATATCACAACTCATTAGATTTCCAATTAGGATCAGAATGACTGTAAGCAAAAAAAGTTTTTTAAACAACTCTGACAACATCTAACTTAAATTAAATGGAAATTCGAATGTTGGTCGAAAAAAATGAATATGCCTTTCAAATAACATTGTACTTTAACTCTATAGCCTTTAACAATCTTTGATCTTTCTTGATTTTTTTTTTTTTCAATTCTAATTTTTTTTAATTCTTCACATTTGGCTAAATTTTTCAAATTTTTTGTTTTAAATTAAAACATTACTTTTGCTAAAAATCTCTAGCAATGTTTTAAATAGTATCAAATTGGTAATAATATTATTCGAGAATTGTCTGTACATTCCTAACATATGTATTCTTTCTATAGATTCTGTATATTCATGAACAAATATATTCTATATATTCATAATATATCTATATACTTTCTATGAATAAATATATTGTGTATATCCATTACATATAACTTTTGGTTCGTCTTTTTGCTTTTAGGTTTCAAACAAGCTTTTCTAGTGTGAAAAAGCGACGTAATATCGACTGAGCTACTTCTACTAGCAGTAAATACGAATACGAGTTTTACAAAGCACACATATACACACGAATAATAGAGTAAGACTTTTATAAGTACAGTAGATCAATAGGAATAATTTGTATTTCAATAGATGAATAAGGAAGCATGAATAATACAGAATTTAAAAATAATTTCGTATTAGAATTCAATACTAGAACTGAAAATAATTTCTTATTAATATAATTCACTCAGTTTAGTAATTTATTAAATAAAGTGATATATATTTTATCTATTTCAAAAGTTCCTACGTTGAATTCCAATACAAAAATGTGAAAATATTTTTTTTTAATTTTCGTGCCTTATAAACCGTGAAAGAAAATATCAAAATTATATGTCTAAGCAAGGTATGGTTACGATAAAACGTAAACCAGAATGTACTTTTAAGGCTCCAGGTGGAAGGAAGGAGGTTGTGAATCACCTATATGCAATTCTCTAGGGATATTATTAGGTATCATAAGAACAAGCATTATTTATTTTATCTTTTGTAGTTATTTTAAAAATCAATATAATTTCGGTTTGTTTCAAACTCAAAAAATGTTCATAACAGTATACGGATGGAAAAATATACTTTTTATAACTATACATTCCTTACAAATAGTTAATTGTTTGAGGTAAAACAAAACATTAGTCTCAAAAGGTTTTGAAATATAAAAATATCAGATTTTGGGGGAAATTTATTTCTGTAGAGAATCAAAACTGAAGAGTTGAGTCAACATACTGTGGGGATGCTCGTTCAAAAATGAGTCAGAAAATGTGAATGTATAGTAGCAGACCTATATAGCAACTGCAATACGTTAGCCATTTTAGTAGCGTAGGATTTTGTTCAAAATTCGAAAAATATTTCTTGTCAATACTATATGAATCAATATAAAATTATATTCCTTCATATGGTATTAACAAGAATTAAAATGTTACGATATCAACAATATAAGATTATATCGTTATATTGTTGATTTTCACAATATAATGTTGGGTTATATAGAGAGAAAAATAAATACACAAATAGTCCTTCTTTTGTATAAAAATAAATAGATTTTATTAAATAAATTTAGATAGATAATAAAAAGTAGATTTTATTAAATAGATTTTTTTATTATTATAAATAGATTTTATTAAAATTGTAGATTTTAAAAACACATTCAACAGCAGATAATAAATTAGAATCTTTTTCTTTCAATAAAATTATTATAATTTTCAGTTTATTTATTTAATTAGTTAGTTGAATTTTTTTAATTAAATTTCCTGCAACTGAAGCAAATCGATCATAAAAACAAAAGCATTTGCTATTTTTAAACATTAGCATAATTTTAAGTATTTATTAGACTTGCTTCCTACTTGGTTTGATTGATTATATCATAGACAAGAGATAAGATGAGTAACTTTTAAACACATTAAAAGATTCTGTAACAGTCTATTAATACCTTGGTACTTGATTCGTATATCTTAAAAATAACTTTATTGTAACAAAATCTGTTTAAAAACTAATAATTTAAAAAAAAAAGGTAAAGGTTTATTCATTTTACACTACTTTCGAATTTTATAACAATTTGAAATACATTGAAAACTTAAATTCTATTTTTTCTTTTCAAAAACACCACCACCACAAAAAAAAATTATCTACATCACATCGCCTTTGTTAGTGGATAGGCTTGAACTTTCTAAAAGAATTCACCCAATTCATAGGCAATTTATAAAACCCATAAAAAATGAAATGTGCGAATTTTGCACTTATTAGTCTAGCCATCACATTTATTGTCATTTCTTACAAATATTGACTTTTCCATGCAACACAGGTGAAAAATCATTTTGCGCGATAAACTGCTTTTACGAAGAAGTATCTAAAATGAATCCCTTTAAGAAAAAGGGAAGTAGCTTGCAGCTTCGGGAAATTTTTGGTGTTTTCATTCCTGTCCATTATCACTTCATCACAGTGTGTTTGGGGGACATATGATTGATCTTCTTGCCAATATGTCTTCCACGTAAATCTTTGAAATCAGAAAGAGTTTTTTAAGATAAAACAGGTAATCATGGACGTCTATGTTAAAATACATTCTTATTATCGACTTTAATTCAGATAAAAGATTCATTAATGCATTTAAAATTTGATTAATTAGGATTACTTAATTTACAATTCAATAATAAATTCGTAGAATAACCCTTTTTCATAACAATAAAACTAATTCCATAAACAAAAACTAATTCCATAAATGACTATCTTTCCATACATAAAAACAAATTCCACAAACAATAAACTAATTCCAAAAATGACTATCTTTCCATAAATAAAACAAATTCCACAAACAATAAACTAATTCCATGAGTAACCATCTTTCCATGAAAAACTAATTCCATAAACAATAACACTAATTCCATAAATGACCATTTTTCTATAACTAAAACTAATCTTTATGGAAAGATGGTTATTTAAAACTTATTTGTTTTTAAATTATTATGCAATAATATTTATAAAAGTAGCATATTTTAGTTTTCTTAATACCTTATATTATTTTTTTTTCTTTCAAAAATATTGTCCGTAATATTTCAGTACAGTAAACGATGTTTATAAAGATGCTCTTAAAATATTCGCTAAAAATGTTTCTGGCTGATAAATAAACCAAGTAACAATGTACATGTTAAATTGATTACTGCTAAATTTCCTTTCCTTTGGAATTATGTAGAAGTTGCTTTATATGGTCAGATATTGACTTCCTTTCCTGTCAACTCTATTTTTTTAATTCCATAAATTTCACTGTTATAGCGATATTTAAAAAGTAATAGTTAATATAAACAATGTTCAATAAAATAAAAGTTATTCAGTTACATGTAAAAAGAAATAAAACAAATTAGAAGATTTAGGGATTTCGAGATAAGATAAAATTAAAAAAATGTAATCTAGTTAAGTATCCATTTATGTTTGAAAATTACGAAGAAAAATTTTAAAGCGATATTACATAAGATATCATTACGCAAGATAAGAACAGGCATTATTTATTTTATCTTTTGTACTTATTTAGAATCAGCAAAAATTCGGTTTGTTTCAAACTCAAAAAAATTTGCTGAAAATTATACGGATGGAAAAATATACTTTTTATAACTATATATTCGTTACAAGTAGTTAATGTTTTGAGCTAAAACAAAACATTAACCTCAAAAGGTTTTGAAATACAAAAATATCAGAATTTTGGGAAAATTTATCAAATTCATTTCTATAGAGAAAATAAACCAAGTATTTTTCATGCTGTAAAAATGTTTTATTTTAAATTTTATTCTATTAAAAGTAACTTTTATACTAAATATTTGATCTAGAATTAAATTTTATTATTTCATAGTTCATTCCAAACTAATTGAATCATTTTAAGCAAATGTTTTTATCTTTCTTTATCTGTTATTAAGTTATCCAATATTTCTAAAAAAAAAATATATAGGGTTATGAAACATTTTATTTTTATTCATAAATAAGTTTTTAAATAATTTTTATTCATAATACAGCTTAAAAATGTTTTTTTTTGCTATTAGGAAAATAATGAACAAAAACAAAAAAACTTATTAAACAGTAGTTTTTAAGTAGTGAAGCACTGTTTTTAAGCTCTCAGAAGCAGAATATAGAAAGGAAAAGAAAAATACTTTTCAATTGAAAAGTATTTAAATATTTTAAATAAATGAACTCTTTATACTAAATGTTGTAACTCAATATTGGCTGAAATTCCTCACAAAAAAATATTTTCTTTTCTAGTTTCGAAAAGTTTTAATGCTTATTAAAATTATATAATATTTAAAATGAAATTTCTTTATTAAGGATAGTAACTCATAATTTTAAAAAATGCATCATTTATTTAAGTCTAATAAATTAATTCTTTTACTGATATTATTTTTATTTTGTAAAGTTCTTGTTATTTTTTATTTTGTAAAGTTCTTGTTATTTTTTATTTTGTAAAGTTCTTGTTATTTTTTATTTTGTAAAGTTCATGTTATTTTTTATTTTGTAAAGTTCTTGTTATTTTTATTTTATAGTTCTTGTTATTTTTATTTGTATAGTTCTTTTATTTTTATTTGTATAGTTCTTGTTATTTTTATTTGTATAGTTCTTGTTATTTTTATTTGTATAGTTCTTGTTATTTTTATTTGTATAGTTCTTGTTATTTTTATTTTGTATAGTTCTTGTTATTTTTATTTTGTATAGTTCTTGTTATTTTTATTTTGTATAGTTCATGTTATTTTTATTTTGTATAGTTCTTGTTATTTTTATTTGTGTAGTTCTTGTTATTTTTATTTGTATAGTTCTTGGTATTTTTATTTGTATAGTTCTTGTTATTTTTATTTTGTAAAGTTCTTGTTATATTCTTTTACTTGATATTATTTTTATTTTGTAAAATAATATCAGTAAAAAGATAGTTCGCTCTTATTTATTTTGTATAGTTCTTGTTATTTTTATTTGATAATTTGAATAAATAGATTTTTTTTTATGCTTAATTGTTTTCAACTTCTGGTAATAATAATCATATTCGAAGAATAATAAAATTTATATTCAATTTTAATTAACTGAAAAAAAAGGGTAACCCTAAAACTAGCAAATATAATACCTCAGTTTTTAATCCTTATTAAATGATATTTAGTAATTTAAGATAAATAACAAGCCATATTTTTAATTTGCTATTCACAATAGTAATTATTCCATTTTATGAAAAAAAGCATTTTGCTTGTTAATAAATGTGTTATTTAATACAAAGTCTCTATTTTAAAATGTTGGTATAACGCAGGAATTCTTTTGAATTTTAGAGCAGAATTTAACGAGTAGGTTTAAATCGCAATTCCCCATCATCTAAACTCGAAACCTAGATGTCAGAAACAAAATGTTTCTTATTGTTTGTTACAATGAGAATTGTGGAGTTTAATAATTATTAAAAATTGTTGTTATTAATCCCCCTGGTGTAGGGAAAGCCTAGACCAGATCCAAAGGACCCCGTCGCAGGTGACTGGTCCCTGACTAAGGGTAATATACAGCTTTACTTTTAGCGAGGAACCACGAGCACTGAAGACTGACCAAAGTTCAAGACAACGCTCTATGATCTTATTAGACCAGGACCTACGGTTTAAAGTGGATTCGAATCACTACAAACATCCATGTCACCTCCGGTACTGAACCCGAAACCTGTGGCACCGAGTGCCAGAGCTCTAGACAGTCATTCAGGACCCGTTTTTATTTAAAGATGTATACGCTTTTTTATTTATAGTTACAATAATCTGTTTTCAAATAATTGAGTAGAATTTAGGGCTAATGAAATAATAAATTAGCTCTAGAATGTATCATCAAATAAAACAGTCTCCAATCCGATACAAAAAAATTAATAATATAGGACATTTATTTACGAATTTCCCTTGAATAGTGGGTATATTATTTTGGATTGACTTTTAATCTTATCTTTAACTATCTCTTATTGCATTTTTGAACAAAATATATTGTACAAATAATGTTGTAAAAAAAATAATGTTGATCAATAGTTTGTTTTGTTATAAATAAGCTTACTTAATTTTGAAATTCAAATTTTGTTTATGCATTAAAAATATTTGAAATAAAAGTTTTCATAAATTGCATAAGAAACATGCTTAAATTTTTTTATTAATTATAAGGCAAATTATTTTAAATAATATTTCGTTGTTATTAGTAATTGAAACACGAATTATCATTTCATTAAATTATTTTTAGAATAATATTAATTCATATTAAATTAATTAGCACTGGAAGTATAAAAAACTTTGATCAGTAGCCATTACAAGGATTTTACAATAGTAAAAAAACTTTACTCATAAAAATACATTTTGAAATTAAGATTTTTAAGATATATATATATAATCATTTGCCTAAAACCTAGACAATCTCTTGCATTGTTCTCTTAAACTCATGATTTAGTAACTTTTAATTTTATTATAGATAAAAAGGACTCAGTTTAGTGTCAAGACAATGCATCCTTTAAGAGAAACTTTTTATGGATCAAACAATGAAGCTCATTAACATCAGAATGCACCTCAAGTACATCTTTAAAGACATATAACAAAGTGTTATTCCTCTTTAGAAAAGGAGGTTTTTTTCCGATTTTAAAAGGCTCGTCAAAGCAATCTAAAATTATGAAACTTAAAACATTCTTATCAGTAAAAGTATATTGCATTCTTTTATATCTTCCATTAACAGAAAAAATTTTACCAAAAAATGTTTTAATCAATCATATTTTTTTCTTAATAACTTGTATACCTTGTAATAAATATAAGTAATTTTTGTGAATCCATTTCAATTCCTTCATAATAAATATAAGTACCAATATCCTTAATTTCAGAACATATAAATACTTACAAATTTAAAAGGGTCATCAAAGCAATCTAAAATTATGAAACTTAAAATATTCTTATCAGTAAAGCATATTGCAGTCTTTTATATCTTCCATTAACGTAAAAATTTAATATTTAATCAATCATATTTTTCATTAATAACTTGTATACCTTATAATAATTATAAGAAATTTTTGTAAATCCATTTTATTTACTACCTAATAAATATAAGTACCGATATTCTTAATTTCGGGATATATAAACACTTAAAAATTACATAAATATTAAAAGTCATTACTTACCTGAGTCCATTGGTCACATTAACGGAGATATGTAGCAAATTCAGTGTTATCCAGTGTCCACAATTGAGGTCTTGCTATACTGTGTACGTACTTTTGGCACGACAGTTTTGATCGAACAATCCTAAAACTAGTATGTCGATTGGCATATAAGAGATTCGCACCCCCTCCTTCTTCAATGCTCTTGGTAAGACATTTTGTTCTACAAATTCCAAACAAAACAAATACCACTTTTCAAACTTACAAGTCTTTAACAAAAGAAGGCTGTTAGATAAAGTGTTGGAAAAAAATTCATAATTAGGGAACACAAATTTAACCATTTTGATGGCTTGATTAAATATGATCCTATAGCTAAAATGATAGGGCTCTTTAAAAAAACGCAATCTAGAAGATTTAAGAACAATTACTCTGAGAGATAAACGATTTATACATAATTAGTGTCACTTTAATTCAGATGACCTCGCTCCTTAGTCACTTGGTCTTTACTAATCAATTAATAGCTTTTACAAATAAGCCCTGGCCTCTATTAGCAAAGAGGTACACTCTCCGCGCTTGCATTTTGCTAACATCACAGTCAAGTATGATGCACTTGTTTATTGTACTACACGAATAATCAGTCTGAACAACGTTTCTTGCGTTTTTAAATTTGCCATACATTCATATTCCATTCAATCATAAATTTCTTGCATTGAATAACGTTAAAATTAGTACAATTCAAAATTTACTTTTAATTTTCAAAAACTTCTAGAAAATTTTTTTTAAATTTTAAAAATTAAAAAAAAGAATTCATTCGTTCGTATTTCTGCCGATTTCAAGTGGAATGAAAAAGTATAGCGCACGTAATGATAAAAGAGAATGCTATATTCTTCTCAAATTTTTATAAACATCGTACCACATTTTGTAAACCTCCCCGGTTTGGCTACTTGGTGGAAAACTTGGTGGACTAAAATATGATCCAACAAAAACTTAATGAAACCTTTACATGAAAAAAATAAAACCCATTTAGACAAGTTCATCAAAGTGAAAAATATGTAAATATAGAAACAAGATTGAATTATACAATATTAAAATAGTTATGCGAAGCAATTTTTTCGTTTTTGAGTAAAACGGGTTTCGCAAATGTAGGAAAATTTACACCGTAAAACGTCATGTAAAAGCTACTAATACTTTTTCAAAATTGGTAGCAAAATGTGAAGAATAGTTCAGGGCACACTGTAACTTCTGTTTCGTAATATTTTAGTAGATTTTGATTAAGTTTTTTTACACATTTTTACTTGCTACTTGCTTTATGAAAATATTTTCCCTCATGCTTGCATTATATATGTGAAAACACAAGTGATACATTTATATGCTATGATTATACTTTATCAACATTTTTTGTCTACACGTAATATTAGTAAATTCTTAGGCGAAGACAATTAAATTGATTCGATGACTAATATTTTTTTAATCTTCTAAACCTTGCTATGATAGTACTTTTATTTTATTCTAATTTAGTTTGTTTATTCATTCTAATTATCTATTTGCAAAAATTAAAATGCTATTACGAATTAAAATACTAAAGAGTTTTATTATTGAAATTTTCTCGTATATCATCATAGTCTATTCCATGATTTAAAATCAATTCCTGATGAAAAACAGTGATGAAGAAATTCGTGAGTTTATGAATTTTATTTTATTCATAACTAAAATGTTATTACGAATTAAAATACTAAAGAGTTCTATTGTTGAAATTTTCCCATATATCATCATAATCTGTTCGATAATTTAAAATCAATTCCTGATGAAAAACGGTGATGAAGAAAATCGTGAGTTTATGAATGATTTTATTTTATTCATAACTAAAATGTTATTACTAATTAAAATACTAAAAGAGTTCTATTGTTGAAATTTTCCCATATATCATCATAATCTGTTCGATAATTTAAAATCAATTCCTGATGAAAAAACAGTGATGAAGAAAATCGTAAGTTTATGAATGATTTTATTTTATTCATAACGAAAATGTTATTACGAATTAAAATACTAAAGATTTCTATTGTTGAAATTTTCCCATATATCATCATAATCTGTTCGATAATTTAAAATCAATTCCTGATGAAAAAACAGTGATGAAGAAATTCGTGAGTTTATGAATGATTTTATTTTATTCATAACTAAAATGTTATTACGAATTAAAATACTAAAGAGTTCTATTGTTGAAATTTTCCCATATATCATCATAATCTGTTCGATAATTTAAAATCAATTCCTGATGAAAATCATGAGATGATGAAAATGCAACATTGAAAAACAAATTTTTTTAATCATCAACTAAAATCATTCGGGAAATATGTTCGTCCATTTCAACTTATTTAATCGATTTATACAGTTCATTAGTTTGTGAGACATATTTTAAACTAGTTGTAAAACCCATTAAGAAGGAAAGAAATTATAAATGTAGAAATTGCATTCTTTCCAACTAATTTAGCTGGAATGTTAAGTTTAAATTTATTGGCAGGAGGAGCATTCTTTGTGCAGACTTTTTGCATGGCATTTCATCAAAACTTTTTATTGAGAATTCATTTTACAAATGGTAGTTAAATAAGTTTGAAATATGATGTCTAGACATTTTTGTAGTATTTACATACATCTATTATTCTGACAGAACAAACATTGTGTATCTAATATGCATTACAAATAAATATATGACAGTAGCAAAAAGAAATTTTATGCCGAAAAACAGGATCAAATATTCATTTCATCATAAAACCTCTAATGCTATTTCCATCCTTTTTAAGTTTCTAATGCAAAAAAAAAAATTAGCAATAGTAGTTCTAAAGTTCTTTTGATGCGAAAATAAGTTTTTATTTCTAAAAAGAAAAAATTACAGAACAAGTTGTACTGCTGCATTTATGCATCGCATAAAAGTTTTAAACAGCAGTTTAAGTTCTAATTTCGTAAAAAAATGTCCAACTTCCAAAGCGTAATAAAGCTTAACGAAGAATGATTGAAATAGCTTAAGTTTTAATTTTAATTTTCTTTATGCCCTTTTGTTTTCTTTTGAAAATGTATTATTCTTCATTTAAAAGAGAGTCGAAATTCTTCCACTTCGAATTCTAATGAGATGTCTTTAGTTTACTTTTTTATCGGCCCTGGAATAAAATGAAATAGCTAATCAGTATTGATTAACACTTAAGCCATTGATAGAAAGAAAACTAAATATTAAGGAAAATTTTAGCGAATGTATTTCATCCAATTAAGATTAATTGTGTTATTTTCCTTCCCTGTGTATTTTGACTCTTTCAAATATATAGCTCTTTGCTAATATCCAACCTGTAGCCTTCTCCGTGTTTCACAAAAATGTGCTCTGAATCTAATTCTGGAAGACAAATTTGAATTCAGAGCTGTTTTTATTATAATTCGGGAGCTTTAATTGCTTTCGAGTTCCGAGAGGAAAAAAAATATATCAAATTAAGAGAATTTTAATTGGTAGAGTAGCTTTTACTTGAAAGCTAACTTACACAGAAGTTTCGAAATCAATTCTAATTTAATTTGCTTCAAATCTTTGAATTATAAAAATATACAACGATTTATTTTATTAAGTGGTTCTTATTTAAAATTCAAACAAATAAAGGTACATTTGTTGGACATTTATTAATAACGATAACTTCATCAAGCATACGATTGGTAGCCTCAATGATGGCCAATTGGATAGAACTGGGTTCTTTCAGGTTCGAATTCTGGTTTTGGTAGGGATGTTTGTTAGTGGTTCGGAATTCCTGTTAAATTATAGGTCCCGGTCTAATTAGCACAAAATGTGCACAAAATGGTCGTAGAGTGACAAACCAATCTAAACTATGATAAACTCAAACCAAAACAAACCAAGCCTCATGATCCAGTGTAGCATGCGCAAGCTAGCATGCAAAAGGGCTTAATTTTGAATCAGTTAGCGGCGTCTGTTGCAGTCACTGCTGCCGCAAATGAGAAGACTCCATGGCGTGTGCAAGGTATTTCACAACGATAGTAAGGCTGTCTGGTGAGTGTATTCCAGGATTTACTATACAACATGAAAATTCTGGCAATAATCCTTAAGTGTACTCCCCATGATCTCCAGTCAGTGTACTATTAGTTGAACATGAAATTATTGATGTACAAAATAAATTGTTTTACAAATAGTTAGAAAAATGCATTTATTATTATTGCTCTCAAACTATTAAATGTTTTATTCATATTTTATTTTTCTAATCTTTAATTTGTAAGACAATTTATAACATTTTCATATATAAAGCCAATAATTAGTATATTTTTATGTCACGCCATTAACACCAAGTGCAGCAATAGCAGTCTCGTGATGTAGCAGTCTCTTCACCATGGGAAAGCTGAGGTGACTTGAATTTCCTATAAAGTCTGTCATATCACTGTTGTATTAAAAATGACATGATTATACCAAATGCCGCAATAGCTCTATCTCTGATACAGGGAGTGGTATAATGGAGGTGTTTTGTCATGGTTTCTCCTTGGTTCTTTCTTTCAAACTATTTAAATATATTTCCTTAAATTTTTTTGTTGAATATTGAAGTAGAACTTTAACACTTTTTCAAGAAGCATAACATTTTACCTTGATATCTACAGTCTTATATTTTGGGGATGCTACAGTTAGCAGGGATCAATTACAGAACTATTTATTTCAGTTTTTCTGCCAACTTTTATAATATATATTTAAATTTCACAATAAATGAGAAATTGGGAAATAATTTTACTGATTGTTGATGGCCTGAATAGTGTAGGAATAAAAGAACGTTTTAAGAAGATATTGGCGCTTTCTTATGTGCTTTCTTTCTGAGTATGGATCTAATTACTTCATATTGCTTTATTAAGTGTTTTATTATAGTTCTAATCACTTCATATCGCTATCGAAAGCAAGTTTTTTTGTACCTAAAGGAATATGTAGGAAAAGGGGAATATAAAATAAGAAACTTTTGCAATTTCATTCTTTTTTATTCATCTATTCAACCAGATATCGAGTTCAATTTATATCCAGGCAATTTAAAAAACAAACTTTAGTAAGTTCTAATCCCTTAAAAATAAGACAGTATGACATTTTTTTTTGATTTTCTGTGGATTAATTAAATTGAAAAGATTTAAAAGGAAAGGTTAATCGAATTTTTCAAGCTCTCTGAAGATAGATAACCATCTTGGATTGTAAACCTGCTTAGTTAGAGACCAGAATTATCCAATTTAATACTATATGGCACTCAAATTAATATCTGAGGGTATTAAAGGGTATATAGGAGATTAAGGTAAGGATGATTAAAGGGTATATATCCTAATCTCAAATTTCACTATAAATTCTTATAGAACTTCATAAACTACGATTTTCAGTGTGAAAACGCACTCCATTAATTTTACTCAATAGTTAAATACTTTTTTCGTAAACGTAGAAAATTTTGAATGGAGAAAGCTATATACAAAGTTTACAGAGTCTCAGATGGACCTGAAGACCTAGTGGATAGCATTCTGGGGCTCGGTAACACAGGTTTCGGGTTCGAGTCCCAAAAGTGTCATAGATGTTTGTAATGATTCGCCATCCACTTTAAATAATAGGTCCCAGTCTTAATATGATAGTAGAACGTTTCGGAGGTGGTGTTACATATCTTCAAGTTACACGTGCCCCCTGGGTAGTACTAAATGTGCAACATCGGTGCAGTCCTTGCTTATGGCATAAAGATAACTGTCTAAGTATTTGCCAGCAGCATTAGAAAAAAACACAACATCAATAATTTTCTGATTAATGATGGTAAAAATAATTATGAGAAGTTATAATACAACTTTAATTCTTATTAAGATAGGTAATTAAATAATATCACTTTACCAGAATTTTATATAGGCACAAAAGCAAAAATATGTACAACTATATTTTGCACTGTAAATAATGAGACAATAGGTTCAGCAAATGTGTCTCTTGAAATTCCTTGTAGAGTTTTCGGTCCTCTTTGCGTTGGAAGGATTAAGCACCGCAAACGTAATCTACTAACTTTATCTACGGAGACAGGGCAGAAAATCCATTTTTATTGGATAGGAAGGGTTGATCAAACGAAGTTTGCCCAATCGTCTCTATGTTGTTCTTAGACCTACAGTGATAGCGTATTCAATTTCGGTATCTACAAAAGTAGCCTTAAAAAACATAATAAATAAGGGAAATAAAATAACAATCGCTTTCTACGAGGCTAAACTGAGCCTTTTCCAAAGACGGAGAGGCTAAACCCGAAGTCGTTTCTTACAATGGCTGAAATGCACATCGTAAAGATAATTCGTGAATCAATTGTTTGCGAAGGAAGGCGTGCTTTGTACTGGAAAAGTCAGAAATGTTTATTACGCAGCTGCACAGTGAAGCCAGCACTCTGGATTCGAACTTCGGTGATACCAGGGAACATTTCCTCTTTATATGATTCGGTCTCATCCAGATATTTCGAATCGGAGAAACGTTCCAAAGAATTATTCGAAAAAGGTTGGGGTTCTTTTTACTGCTTCAAGGAAACTAGGTCCGAAGGATATTATTATCGGATTGAGGAGCCTGGCCTTATATAAATAGATCTGAGTCTTTATTTTAAACCTTCTTCGGTTTCTAGCTTCCCCTTCCGTTGTATGAAAGCTCATATTGATTCAGTTTTCTCAAGCTTCAAAAGTTTGTAAAAATTAATACAACTGCTAGAAAAAAAAAACTTCAGTAAAGCCTGAGAAAATACTATCAGTGAAATTTTCCTTTTAGCAAATAAATAATTTAAAAAAATTTGTAATAAATAATTAATTACAAAAAATTTTAGCATCTAAATAGATTTTCAAAAATTGACATATATAGATGGTAATTTTAAAAATTACATTCATCGATATAGATGTTAAATTAACATCTATATAGATGTAATTAATTTATATAAATTAATTTTAAAGAATTTATTTACCTAGAATAAAACACAATATACCTATAAAATGGATTGACTAATGTTAATATTCAGAAGCATTTGAATGTAAAATGTAGAAGTTATAATAATAAACTTTGCTATCAATACAAGATAATTGTGTTGATTTTGTTAAAAAATTTATCTTTACTATATATAAGTGCAATTATAGTGCTCTACAAATTTCTATACTGGAATTTGTTACAATAAAATTGGAATTTATCTGTGCGTTTTATCAACATAAGATTGTTCAATGTTTATTTAACATAAAATTGTCCACTATAGAGAAGAAATTGTGTCCTTTACAGCTGTTATTCACCATACTGTAAATCCCACTATCTAAATGTCACTATTCTACTCTCTCTAAGTTTTTGTTATTCCTACAAGGACAGTTAACTCCAAAAGTGTCCACTACAGAACTGTATTCAAGGACATCATTTCTTCAAAAAGTGTTCTCTGTAGAATAGAAACTGTTTCTTTTAACACTTATTCCACATTCCGAGAACTACACTGTCTAGTTTTCTTACTGAAAAGACATTGTATTTTCGAGGGCAAGTTTTTATCAATGTCCTAACAATTGTTTTGTCTAACAACTCTTACAAACTTTTAGATGTTTTGTTAGTTAAGAATTAAATGTCTTCATTTCTAACAAGCAACGACATTAGTTCAACAAATTTATTTAATTTGCCAATACATATCATTAAAATATGAATGTACAAAGAATGTATTAAATAACTTGATTAAAAATAATCTTCTAATTTTAAAATCTAAATTGTCTTTTTAAGAAATACGCAATAATGATATTTGTTAGACTAATTAAAGATATTAATTTAAAATTGTAGATTAAAAATTGTAAGATTTATTTAAATTTTATTAAATATAACCTTGTAAAAGTATTTAGAAGATCAGCAGTCTATAAAAGATAAATTTCTTCAATTTAAAAAATTGATAAATGTGGATGCAATAGAGATTCTTAACTTTGTTAATGTAATGCATCTTAATTTGATAATGAAATGCAACTTAATGTGATAAATGCAATGTATCTTAATTTAATAAACGCAGTGGCTCTTCGTTAGATAAATGTAATGTTGAAAAGATAAATAAACCCTTATTAACAATAAAAAGACTTTAACAACGACAAATTTTAACAACAAATAAACTTTATTAAACATATTTAATTTGCTAATATATAGTATTAAAAAATGAATGCACAAAGAATATATTAAATAACTTTGAAACAATCTTCTTATTTTAAAACCTTTAATTTGACTTTTAAGAAATACTCAATAATAATATTTGTTAGACTAATTAAAAACATTAATTTAAAATTGTAGATTAAAAAATGTAAGATTTATTTAAATTTTATCAAATGCAATCTTGTAAAATTATTTAGAAACTCCGCAGTCTATGAAAGATAAACTTTTTCAATTTAAAAAATTGATAAATGCGGGATGCAATGTGTGATGTTCTTAATTTGATTAATGTGATGTATCTTAATTTGATAAATACAATGTAATTTAATTTGATAAATGCAATGTATCTTAATTTGATAAATGCAATGTAACTTCATTTGATAAATGCAATGCAACTTAATTTGATAAATGCTATGTATTTTTAAATATATTAATTTAAAATTGTAGATTAAAAAATGTGAAATTTATTTAAATTTTATTAAATGCAATGTTGTAAAATTATTTAGAAACACATCAGCTTATAAGAGATAAACTTTTCAGTTTAAAAATGGATAAATGCGGATGCAATGTGGATTCTTAATTTGATTAATGTAATGTAACTTAATTTGATAAATGCAATGTATCTTAAATATATTAATTTAAAATTGCAGATTAAAAAATGTGAGATTTATTTACATTTTATTAAATGCAATCTAAAATTATTTAGAAACACCTAGCTAAAATTATCTAGAAAACTTTTTCAATTTAAAAAAAAAAATGATAAATATGGATTCTTAATTTGGTTAATGTAATATACCTTAATTTGATAAATAAATGTATCTTAATTTAATAAATTCAGTGGCTCTGGCATCAGATAAATGTAATGTTGAAAAAGATAAATAAAACACTGAAGGTTATCTTAATATGGATAGTGAAAAGAACAGGTTCTTAAAAAAATAATCCTTTTATATATGATAACAAAACTCAGATGAAAATTAAACAACAACAAAAAATGTATGGTTACTTTTAATGAAGGACAAAAACATCACATTTAATCCTATCATTTTGCTTACCTTTTTAATAAGCTACAAACATTCATTTCATGTAAGATTAGCAGCGTGATTGGCATGCTTCATAACGATATTAATTATCCATTTCTTCAAACATATCCTCTTCACCACGCTAATAAGTATTTCACACTTTCTTAGTTTATTGAAATTGCTGAAAAAATAACCAAGTTTGATTATAAAAACGTCACGGATATATCAAAATCAATGATAGCTCAGGGAAATGAAGTAAAGAAAATTTTAATATCACTATTTACTTTTAATTGGATACCCATCAAGTGTTTGCACAAATTTTAATAATGCCCGAAGGATTATTTCTTATAAACACATCATATGTAATTTTATTATTTTTATAAACCTGTTACTAAGCTTATTTATATTAATTTCCTTGCTATTGTTTTATATATATAAAAATTTTGAAATAAAAATGAAAATAAATATTTTTCTTTTTAAAAAAAAAAATTACTTGTGGAATATTGATATACTTCTTTGAACTTGATATTTTAATACTGATAAACAAAAAATAGCAATGTTTTTATAATAATGGGGAAACATACAGTTTAAATAGTCTACTTATGGTATAAGAATTGCATCTGAAACTGAACTGTCGAAGGGTCTTAAAATAATACGAGTACATTTATAAGACCATTAATTAATTATTGGACAAATTTTTTTCTTTTATTTTTATAATAGTAACGTACAGTTCAAAATTAAAATTTGGATCAATGTAATTTAACTATGTTCTTTCTTTTGAAATAATCAAATAATCAACATTGATTTCCATAATATTAACATTGACAGTAATCAACATTTCAACAATAATCGAGATTTCCAACAACAATAATCAACATTTGATTTTTTTTTTTTTAATTGACAATAATTAACATTCATTTTTTGTTAATTGGCAATAATCAACACTGATTTCCACACAATAGAAATTTTCTAATATAAATTTGAATTTCCGCTCAACATTTATGTTTGTTCTTCTAGCGAAATATTCTTATTGAAACCTTGGCAGAAAAGTAAACTTTGGCAAAAATAAAAAAAAGCTTTTTCCTGGCTAAAAATGTTGCTTCTCAAATGAATTGTTTAATAACAATGGTTCAACAATATTAATTAAAGTTGCTTAAAAGATTAAGAAATATAAAAAATTAACTTTTAATAACACAAACATAAATATATATCAAAAGGAAATAATTATATTAATAATGAAGGAATAAATATTTGATATTATAATTAAGTTATTAATTTATTTTATAATATAATTAGCTCTGAACATATATTTCATAGTCAAACGAACTTTAAAAAGCCCTAAAACCTTGATAAAAAGCTAGAAAAAGGAAAAATATATAGAAAATGAATAAATAAATGAAACTATATATATAGATATATAGAAGGCATAAGAAAATCTAATAAACTAAGGCTGTTTAACAAATCTGAATTTCAATTTAATATATTTCAAATACAATACTTTTAGCATGTACCATGAAATGCAAACTTTGCTTTTAAAAATAACTTTTATTCGTAATTCAAAATACAAATTAATTATCGGTTTTGATGAAAAATTCAGTTTATTTATGCTAAAATGTATAAAAACTTAAATAAATACCAATTTTTAAATAAGGGTATCATTGAGACGAGTTTGATTCATTGTAATATTATTATTATTATAAGAAAATATTAGAATGCTATAACAAATAAAATTTTTAGTTCTTTTCCCTTATGAGTATGAAGCAATAACACTCATAATAAGCATGGACTACAAATTCATATTAGAAATAACTGTCAATTTTAAAAAGTAATTGTGAACTAAGAACATTAACTAGCAACTATCTCCCCAATAAATTATCGCTGCCATCAAGTTGATATTGCAAAAGTGAAAACGTTTTATAACGACCAGGTACAAGTAAGTTCTCTTTTAATTTCTCGCACGAGAACCTCGCGCATAAAACATCAACTGCAGAAGGTTAATACATGGGACCGATTCAGAAAATGAGAGACCGGTGAGTCATTGACGTAGAACATCAGCAATTCGATAGATTATCAGTTTCTCAGAATGTTGAGTTCGATACTTGGACGTGGGCCAAACTCCTTGCAATTTATACACCCCTCATTAATACGAAGAGTAGAAAAATGAGAGTCATTTAATGATCGTTTACTCATGTGAACCTCTATATGAATGTTTAAATGTCCTACAACCTATCTGAAGGGGAAAAAATAATGCTCTGAAATTGCAGAATAATTTCGAGCCCAGTATAATTTTACTTGATATTATGAACTATACTTATCGCTCTAATGATGTCCATGAGATTTTCTGCTCTTTCCTTCGCAGCCATGGGTCGTGGGAAAAGGATTTATTTTTAGAATTTGCACGATTGTGCTACAAATTTTTTCCTTTTATGAGTGAAATGATTGACTTTCAACAAAAAAGACTGTTATCTTATTTCCATCTTTAGAGTTCCAACCGGAAATGCTTTTGTCTCGATAATAAATGGCTCATTATCCAAGAGAGAGTCTAATTAATCAGTAGTTATTCCGTATCATTAAATCGAGAATCTGTAAAAATGTGTTTGGTTTTTTATTTTGACTCATTAAGACATTACGGAAAAGGGAACACGAAACATAATTTAAAAAACGATGCCATTGACAAAAATTGTTATTTACATATTTATCTAGGCGTCTAATTGAAAAGTTGTAAATGATATCAAATGAACAGCATAGATTTACCATTTTTTACTGTTTTTCATTTATTTTCGAAACATTGTTTAAATAATTCAAAATATATGGAAATGAAAGTTGTATCAAGTTTTAAATTGAAAAACCAAATTTTATCAATCGAGTTTTATAATAATAAAGTAATAATTAGAATTATTATTAGAATAATTAGATAATTAGAATTACGATTTACATATTTATCTAGGCGTCTAATTGAAAAGTTGTAAATGATATCAAATGAACAATATAGATTTACTATCTTTACTGTTTTTCATTTATTTTGGAAACATTGGTGAAATAATTCAAAACATAAGAAATGGAAAATTAAGCTTTAAATTGAAAAACCTAATTTTTATAAATCGAGTTTTATAATAATAAAAGTAATAATTAGAAGACTCTTTCGTAGTTCTTTTTTAATTTAATCATAATAAAAAAAATCTAAGGCTCTACTAAAGTTTTTGCATTACATTTTACATCAACTGTTATTTTTAAGCTGATATTATATCTTAAGCTAACATTTTAATCTGTCAAAATTTTTTAAAAAATTATACGTAAATTTTTTTTCAAAATAATTTTTTTTATTCTGAAGTCTTTTTTATAAATAAATATTTGACTTGAACGATGAATGAACTTTCTTCAGCCTTTTAAAGAGAAAAATTTAGTTAATATACTTTACTTTTTAACAGATACTGAAAAATACTTTTGTATATTTGTATATATACTTAATTTGTGTTTTTTTATTGTACCATAATAAAGAAAAAATATAAGAGTCTACGTAGATTTTTTGTGCAATATATTTTGCATCAACAACTATTTTTAAGCTAATATTATACCTTAAACTAAAATTTTAATCTGTCAAAAGTTTTAAAAATAATACGTATTTTTTTTCAATATAATTTTTTTTTTTGATTCAGAAGTCTTTCTTATAAATAAATATTTAATTTTTTTTTTCAGAGTTTTAAAGAGAAAAATTTAGTTAATGTACTTTAATTTATAACAGATACTGAAAAATACTTGTTGTATACTTGTATATAATACTTGTTGTATACTTAATTTGTGCTTTTATTGTACCATAATAAAGAAAAATATAAGAGTATACTTGGTTTTTTTTGTGCAATACATTTTGCATCAACTATTATTTTTAAGCTGGTATTATATCTTAACCTAACATTTTAATCTGCCAAAATTTAAAAAACTTATACATAAATTTTTCAAAAAAAAAAATTTTTCAATAAATTTCTCAAAATCAATTTTTTTTTTTTTTTGATTCAAAAGGTCTTTTTTCTTATAAATAAATATTTAACTTTCTTCCGAGTTTTAGAGAAAAAGTTTAGTTAATGTACTTTACTTTTTTAAAAATCGAATATTTTGTAAATATTTTTACATAAATTGTAATCAAATGAACAAATATATGGGAATAAAACAATTTCATATCTTTTCTTTTTTAAAGAAAATTATTCACTTATGAAAGATGAAATTTCTGTGAGCCCCGAAAATAAAAAGTGAAATCCTTACAGTACATTTTGCTTACTTTTACGTACTGCAAGTCCGTGTCAAAACTGTCAAGACACTGAATTTATTCAAGAAAATTTCCCCGTAGTGTCGGACAACTGTTTCATTCCGGTAAGTCCTTTTTCCGCAGTTCTATAACATCCATTCTGTTCCAGTGTGTCTTTTGTTCTCGAGTGATTGAATATCTATTTTATTTCATCCAATCCCTTTTCCAGAGAGAATGGACATTCCTTCTATAAGTACTGACTAATATTGGTTTTAGATTGCCCTTTGGGCGATCTTTCCAATGAGGAATTTACTTCGTAAAAGGGAAATTATGTAAATCTTTGCTTTTGAAAAAAAGCACTGGTAATGAAATTCATCGTAATTTATTACGTTTTATTACATTGTATTAATATTTCTTCTATTCATATTATACGAAGCACATAATGCCTTACTAGTATATACATCTGAATCCTTATCTGAAGATGCAGCTTTTAGCGTATATGCATCTGAAGTACTGATAGATGTGTTAAGAAATCCGCTTACTAGCTTATTTATTATCAAATATTCATTCAGCTTGTTTATTATAATTAATATTGTATTTATTATGGTATTGTTACAACATATTATTATTGAATTGAGGGGAAATAAATTATTATCTGCAATAATAGATGAAGTACTAATAGATTAAACACTAGTTTGTTATTATCGGATATTCATTCAACTTGTTTATTATAATTAATTTCCTGCACAAATATTTTCCTGCATTCTTGGATTGCATTTGTCATACATTATTGTATATACACATTATTGTTATTTATATCTGTTATGGAACGGTATATGTAATAATCTTGTAAGACTGATTCAAGAAAGATTAATCCAAAATATTTTTATACGAATAATCAAATATTTTTCCTTACTCACTGTTACAATTGCAGCGATTGCGCAAATCCTGCTTATTCTTGGATTGCATATATGCATGCCTGTTGTTGTCTGTGCTTCTCGTTAAATAGTATTTGTGGTAATTTTGTGAGGTCATGATCAGAGATCAATCCAAAAGTTTTTTATGAGAATAATCGAAAGTATTTTTTTCTTCTGTTGCAATTGGCAAACATAAAGCATAATTTTGTAAGACTGATTCAGAAAGACTATTCAAAGATTTTTATAAGAGCAATCACACTCTTATTTTCATACTTCTGTTACAATTGGCAATCACAAATCCTGTATTCTTGGATTACATATATCATGCATTGTTGTTGTCTTCTACTCGTAAAAATAGTATTGTTGTGGTAATTTTGCTTGGGCTAAGTCAAAAAGATCCAATGCAAAAGTTGGGAGAAATAATCCAAGCATCTCTTCAGTTGCAATTGGCAATCATAAATATTATGAGATTTCAAAATATCAATGCTTCTACTAGCCTCTGCGATGCTAGTAAAGCTCAGGAAAAGCGATTAAAAAACCAGACTCTGAACCTCTATGACTCTAAGAAAAATATACCGCAAGCAGCGAATTAACTATCGCTTTTAGGATACTCTACATCTTGTTATTTCAGCAGGACATTTTTTTTTCCTCTGGCTGGGTGAAGTTCAGTGGACCATCCTGGGTTACTTATTGAGCCATA
>BPLR01016508.1:0-68251 GCA_021605095.1 Caerostris extrusa
GAAATAGTATCTACAACAAAACCGTCAGCGGATTGAACCTCCGCCCTAATGCTCACCAGCGGCGCGCGTTGCCAATGAGCCACGAGTTGCGCAATTCCGTACAAACAGCGAAACAGCAGTTTGATATTAGAGAGTTTTACGCCTACCGTACTTTGGACGTCCGTTAGCTTTTTCTCCCTAGCGCGCATGCTCATAGGAAATATTATTACAGATAAGCATGCGCAGTTTCCTATCTTGCATGCGCGCGCTAGGAGAAAAAGCTAACGGACGTCCAAAGTACGGTATGCAAAAACTCTCCATTATTTATTTATTGTGAAACTCTTTCTTTTTTTTATGCAATTAGAATGTCTTCAAATTTTTTATTAGCGTTAATAAAAGGAAACTTAGATGATTTTTAACGTGTCTCCTTTGAACTGTATTTTTTATAGTTAAAATTTTGGGGCCTGGTGGACGAGTGACTAGCGCTCTAGCGCTCAGTGGCGCGGGTTTCGGGTTCGCTTCCCGGCGGTGCCAGAGATGTTTTTAGTGGTTCTCGAATCCATTTGAAACCGTAGGTCCAGGTCTAATAGGATCATAGAGCGTTGCGCGGTATTGTTAATCCGCGTCCGTACCTTATCTTCAAGCTACACGCATCTCCTGAATAATTCTAAGTGAGTAACATTGGTGCAGCGCTTGCCTTAAGGCATCCAAGATAACTGTTTAAGTGTTTGCCAGCTGCATTAGAACAAAAAATATTCGATAATTGCAATTCGAATATTTTATCTGTGATATAGAATACTTGAATTCGAGATATTTCGACACATGATACTGAAGATTTAGTGTTATTGAATAAACACCAAGGATTACTTTCTTTTTACAAGAATGAAAGGCATTTTTCTTTCATAGGGGCCTTGGCATTATTTGGCGCTTTTGTAAAGACATTGGCGAAAGGAGGAAAATTAATCAACAGCATAAATAAGTAATAAAATAGGGTGCTTTTTCTTGTTCTAAAGCAGCGGCCTGATGGTCAATTGGGCCATTGGTACCACAGATTCAAATCCTGGTGGTTTGCATGGATGTTTTTTAGTGGTTAGAAATCCACGTTAAACTGTAGGTCTGATAAAATTAGTACATAGTGTGCAAAAAATGGCCGTAGAGCACCAAATCAAACAATATCTCGACTCCTCTGTAGTTCCTCGAAAAGCACAAATCCACATCGGAAGAGATCCGCATCCCTGTCCATTACTTCTGCAGAGTTACAAAGTGGGCAAATGGGATCGGTTGAAATGCCTACGCGATGCAAATGGTCGGCAAGAAATACCGCGTATATGATATGCATATATTTTAAAGGCCAACAGCCATACCATGTGAATATACCGGTTCTCGTTAGGTCACCGAAGTCACGATATGCGGTATATTTTAAATGCCAACTGGGGCCTGAATGGCCGAGTGTCCAGCGCTCTGGCGCTCGGTGCCACAGGTTTCGGGTTCGATTCCCGGCGGTGCCATGGATGTTTGTAGTGGTTCGAATCCACTTTAAGCCGTAGGTCCCGGTCTCCTATGACTGTAAGAGCGTCACGAAGCCAAAGTCAGACTTCTACCTACGGGTGCTCCATCTCTATAGAAGTTGCTTCCTTCCCCTTCAATCATGAGCATGGGCTGTGGGCTTGGCCAGCCAAGTGGGACAAGAAACAACAACAACATATATTTTAAATAACTACTTTTTCCTGTATTTATTATTAGTTTTTTATACTGCAATTAATTATTTTGTTGCACTTTTTCAATTCCTTCTAATAGTTCCACTTTCCCTATATTTGTCTAGTTCAAATTTTCAATCGTTCATAAAATACTTTTATTCAAACACTCAATTTTAAAACATTTTTTTTTAACTTGTAGTGGATGACACTGGATGTTAATACAGTGTTTTTCAAATATTAATTTTCATTAAATTCAATTAATTATTTTTTTTTTTTAGATTTAAGTTGCATGCATCTACCGAATAGATGGTGCCAGATAAACTTAAAAAATGAATGAAAATTATTTATAAAGGACTTCTGCAATATAGTGGTAGGAATTATCCAAAATTTTTTTTTATATTACTTGTTTTCCCTTTTTATCTTTGTTTCTCTGAGATATTTTTACATTCCTAAAATGTAGAACCTATTTATTTTTATACATTGTTCATAAAATTATGTCCTGTTGTCACCGACTTATTCCCCACTTAACATGCTAGCCTTGCTATCCCTCGTTCTAATCGGTTAGTTTATACATTTTAACTGCAATGACATATTTCTCTACCTTGTTTTTTTAATGATTCATACATTTTTTTAAATAGTATGTGTATTTTATTGTAACGCATTGCAAATATTTTACACACTATTTTTAATATATTTCTATATAGACTCGTACCACACTTACGTCAATATGGTTTCCGGATTTTTTTTAACACTCACGTAGGTTCTATCTATTATTTATATTTAGATTGTTTATTGTAAAATACCGTCATTGTTCAGTCACTGAAACGCAAAAAAGGAATACTGTGAAATATTTTCCTTTGTGTTTTTTTTATATTTTATTTATTTATTTATATATTTTTTTTACATTCTCGCTCAAAATTTATAATTTCTTTTACCCTTAGGTCCGTTTCACTCCTGCTAGGTTCAGATAATTATTACGACTTTCTCACCCCTTTTTTCCTGATTTTATATAACCCTTTTTTTTCCCTGTCTTCATGTTGACGCAAATTCACGCACATCATTCCTATGTAAAAAGGCTCTAGGCACCATGACGTGGTGTAGTAGTAGGAGTAGGCAGAAGCTTTACTTCAAACAAGCGAATTGAAATGCAGCTCACGCTAAGACATTGCCAGAATAAATACCACATATAAATAAGTTAATAAACGATTTTAAGGATAATATACCTAATTTAATCATACTCCATATTATTATTGCAAATAGGGATAAGAATTTAACGGATCCTTATATTTTTATCGTTAAATACTTATATTAGCACATAACTACAAAAAAATATTTTTTTAAAAAGTCCATTGTGCCTTCACACATGCAGTATGTAAATTTTATCTTTAGATGTATTATAGGGATAGGCAGGAAAGTTAAATAGATTTTTACCATTTAAAAACGGATATTATTTTCCTTGCCAGACCAATAGCTAATTTAAATTTTGTAGCAGAGATTTGCTTGTGGACTTTTGCACTTGGAAGCAATTCTTTTTAATAAATAAAAACATTTACCCATGCCCGACTCGTGGCTCAGTGGCAACGCGCGCCGCTGGTGAGCTTGAGGGCTTTATTGCAGACACTGCTTCAAAACATTAGGAGACTCGATGGCGTTTGGGATGTTCAGCATCGTGCTTCGCCAATCAGATTAGGTGATGGGAGTTTTCCTGGTTTTCTCCCGTACTATAAGCAAATGCGAGGTAGTTCCCCCTAAGAAGGCGTTGCCCTCCTTCTTCAGCGACACGGAGCTAAATTTGACTTCTATCTACGGGTACTCCATCACAACAGAAGCTGTTCCTTTTCCCTTCTACCATAAATCCATACGAATCGTGGGCATGGTCTATATGTCTTCCAAGCGAGATAAGAAACAAAAAAAAAAAAACATGTCCCATCTGTTGTCACCAAGCTGTTCACCCAATTAATTAACTAGTCTCCTATTTAGTTTATAGAATTTAATTACAATGATAGTTATTTTATCTTTTTTTTTATGATTTATATATTTTTTAAATAGTATGTGTCTTGTATTGTATTGTATTGTAAAGCATTGCAAATATTTTGCCAACTATATTTGGTATATTTCTATGCAGCCTTGTACCCCACTTGCGTCAATATGGTTTCGGATTTTTTTAATACTTTCACTTGTAGGTTCTATCTTATTATTTATATTTATATTGTTTATTGTAAAATATCTTCATTGTTCAGTCACTGAAGACGTCAAAAAGGAATACCGAAAATATTTTCCTTTGTATTTTTATTAATTTTTTTACATTCTCGCTGAAAATTTGTAATTTTTTTTACCCCTTCCGGGTCTGTTTCATTCTTGTTAAGTTCAGATAATTGTTACGACTTTCTCCCCCTTTTTCTCCTGATTTTATCTAACCCTTTTTTTCCCCTGTCTTCATTGTGTGTTGACACAAATTCACCCACACCATTCCAATGCAAAGGGCTCTAGGCACCATGACGTGGTGTAGTAGTAGGAGCAGGCAGAAGCTTTACTTCAAACAGCATGCTATTATCAAACAGCATACTCCCATGGCAGTATAGTGAATTAAAACGTCGCTCACGCTAAGAAATGGCCAGAAGAAATACCACATAAAAAATAAATTAATAAAAGATTTTAAGGATAATACTCTCAATTTAATTAATTAACGGATTTAACGGATTCTTATATTTTTATCGTTCAATATTTATATTAACACAAATGACTACAAAAAAATTAATATTTTTTTAAAAAATCCAATGTAATTTTTATCTTTAGATGTAATAATGGGATTGTTTGAAAGTGCTTTTGCTTTTTTCCATTGCGAAAACCGAAATTTTCTTGCCAGACCAATAGATATTCTTAGTTCTTAACAAATATTTGCTTATGAACTTTGATAATTGGAAACAATTCGTTTAATAAATAAAAATATTTATCCGTGTTCGACTCAGGGTCACTGGTAACGTGTGCCGGTGGTGAACATTAGGGCCGAGGTTCAATGCGCTGGCGGCATTGTTGTAGACACTATTTTAAAAGACGAAGAGACTAAATGACGTTTGTAATGTTCAGCACCTTACCTTGTGAGTCGGACTACCTGGTTTGAGTTTACAGGGTTTTTTCCCATACGTTAGGCAAATGCGGGTTAGTTGCCCTAAAACCCCCCCCGGAAGGCACTGCCCTTCTTCAGCGTCCCATAGGCAAATCAGACTTCTACCTACGGGTGCTACCATCGCAACAGAAGCTAATCTAATCTCACAACTCTTTCCCTCCTTCCATGAGTAGACTACTCACAGGGGTTCGACCTGCGACACTCAGGATTAATCACGCCAACATTTATTCTGTGGATACGTAAGAAAAATATTAATTGATAAAAAAATTGATTACATGAGTGAAAGTAGGTACTATTATTGATTCTTTCAGTAATAAGTCTCTAAATTAGGATTGAAAGGATTATCATAAAACGAATGATCGACAACATAGATCAATTCTTGTTAGTGTTGTTGTTGCTGTAAAAAAGAATTATGGATTATTAACTATTTCTATGAAATATTTATTATTTTTTTTAATTATAAAATCCTATTTTTTTCTCTCTTTAAAAGAACCTTTTCTCATTTTAAAATTTTAATTTAAAATAGCAAAAATTTTCAAATAAAAATGTTTGTTTGTGACTAATCCTCAATGTCCTGCAGTGCGGGACGGACATCCCATGGTGATCTACTCATGGATTGAGGGAAAGAGGGCAGCTTCTGTTGTGATGGAGCACCCGTAGGTAGAAGTCTAACTTTTGCTCCGTGACGCTCTTACAGTCATATGAGACCGGGACCTATGGCTTAAAGTGCATTCGAACCACTACAAACACCCATGGCACAGCCAGGACTCGAACCCGAAACATGAGGTACCCAGCGCCAGAGCGCTAGCCACTCGACCATTCAGGCCAGAACTAAATATTTTTAATTAACATAAAAGGCGAAGCTAGATTGTAGATTCAGAATTGGGGAAGATTGTTACGCAGCATCTATAATAAATTTCTTACCCCAACTACAAAGGTGACAGAATGTTTGCACCTTACCCCTCGGACTTCTGCTGCCTGATGGCCAATTGGTTAGCGTTCTGGTCTTTGATACCATAAGTATCGAGTTCAAATCCCTGTCAGCGGCATGGATGTTTGCGAGTAGTTCGGAATCCTCGTTAAATTGTATGTCTCTGGTCTAATTAGCATAAAGTGTGCACATAACGACCATAGAGCGATAAACTAAACCAGGGACAGGACAATTTTTTCTGGTCGGGCACCAAAAATTAGAAAAAAGTTTGGCGGGCCAAGATAAATTTTTCTAAAATTTTAAAAACAATATGCAAGTATTACAATTTAATTATGTTAATGAGATGAATGAAATTGCAATTTCATTTTAAAAGTTCCTTATAGTATTGAGGTTCGAAGTGAGATGTACTGATTCTGAGGAAGGCTAAATGCTCATCTGTCAGTCTACTTCTGAAATAATTATTAAACTTGTATTATTAAAAACTAATATTTATTTAATTTGTAAAACTCTAACTTTGGCATATTTAGAAACAACTGCTTGAGATGATTGTTAGATTGCAACTCAATTAATTCAACCTGCAAATCTGACCACACTGCTTCACATTTTACGTTGAAAGGTGTGGTAAAAATACCAATTCTGTTTGAATGGCACTGAAAATCATGAAATCTGCGTTCGAACTCAAAATACATTTTTTTTTCCAAGCCATCTTCATAATTCTTAAGCTTCTCTTCATTTACTGAGAGTATTGAATTTAACGTCGAGAAATGAGACCAGTCGTCTCTTAGCCCAGCAAACAGATAAAGTTTTAGTTTAAAAGTCGATTTATGTTTTGTAGAACTAAAATAAAAATAAATAAAAAGATCATCAGTCCTTTGAAAAAAAAAGGAAGAAAAAAATGTAATCAAAGTAGAAAAGGAGATGGATATATAATATATAAATATATATTTTAATTTGCCTCGGACGGGCAAATCAAAATTCTATCAGCGGGCCGTAGTTTGTCCATCCCTGAACTAAACCAAACCTCGGGCTTAATAAATCAATATGCCATAAAAGCCCTTCCATTACGTCCAGTTCCGGTATACTCGTCCTATCCTTTAGTTTGGAAAGCAACTGCAATCCAACATATCCAACCACTACATATGTATTGAATTTAATAAAGAAAGTAAATAAATCTTACCATTGAGATATAATCGTAATAATCGGGGGTTTATTTTACAAGTTTCAAATCTAGAACGACATGGTGGATAGCATATTGGGTTTCCAAACAAAAGGAGTTTGGTTCATAACGCGAAAGAGGGAGAGATGGAGATGTCACGATAAATCTGTAAGCAGTCAAAGTCTTTCTGTGGTGTCTTAATAAGAAGCAAATAGGGCGAGAAGTCATCAGATGCTATGCCTAGAGGTATTTGTAAAAAATTACTTTTTGCAAAATGTAAAGGGCAATGCTGTAAGCCTCCCATAGCACAAACTTGTTAAAGCTGGATTTGCTATCTATCTTCTGTTCTAGTAGTGAATCGCCTGATTTTGGTTTGGCTTGTCGTTCTACGGTCATTTTTACATACTTTAGGGTAATTAGATTACAGTTTTACATGGATTCGAACCACTAACATGCCTCCACCAGGATTCAAACCTGAAGCACCAAAGGCCAGAGCTCTAGGCAATTGGCCATCAGGCCGCTATGAATTGCCTGAGATCAAAATATCTACCATTCGAAAACAATAACAATTTTTATTTGTTTTCTTGATAAACACACTGTTTATGTCACTTTAACGTTCAATTATAGATTTGAAATTTATATGCATTTAAATTTTTGAACTGGGGCCTGAATGGCCGAGTGGCTAGCGCTCTGGCGCTCGGTACCACAGGTTTCGGGTTCGAGTCCCGGCGGTGTGCCATAGATGTTTGTAGTGGTTCGGAATCCACTTTAAAGTGTAGGTCCCGGTCTAATAGGATCGTAAAGCGTTGCGGGGGCATTGTTACTCCGCGTCCGTGGCATATCTTCAAGTCACATGCTCCCTCTGGGTAATGCAAAGTGAGTACGTCTGTGCAGCGTTTGCCTTAAGGCATCCAAAACCAAGCTGTCTAAATGTTTGCCAGCTGCATTAGAAAGAAAAAAAACTTTTTTTGAACTTTAATACACATAATTATATGTAATATTTCCCCTCCCAACTAATTTGAAAGGCCTTTATGAAATAACATTTTCATTTATTTTTAGTTTTATAAAAGTAACATAACAATGGATTTCGTTGAAATGTTTCAAAAAATTGTGTACCGAATAGATAATAAAATGAACCCCATTCTAACCAGTTGCGGTTCTAGCTGTTTGACATCTTAGTTGCACTTTCCTTATCTCAGTCTTGCGAGAAGTCTTTAGAGTAAAGGTGAGATTACGATGTCAATCATCAGGAGAGCTGTTTTTCGCGGAAAGGGCATCGATTTTCGCTTTTTGTTAATTCTTTTCTTACAAACCAGGAATATTGTTCTTATGATAAAATTGTAATATCGTAACCAGCACGTGTATGAATCTGAAGGCGAAATAACTGTGGTTTCCTAATTTTTGCTTTTTGCTCATTACTACTGTGTCCAAAAAGTAAGACCCATTTCAATTTAAAATTCCCGCCCATATGGAAGTTTAGTTTTTTTTTTTTTTTTTAGGTTTCTGGCACTGTCCTTGACATCTGTGTGAAATGTGACGTCAAAATATTCATTAGTGTTTTGAGTTACGCTTGGCTTTGTGAGACGCTAAAACTGATTCCTGCGATTTTTGAAATGTCTGAATGACTTGAACAAAGCACTTACATTCAATTTTGTTTGCAGAAACGTATAGGCATTCGGTGAGCAAATTATATCGGAAAGAAATGTTTAGAAATGGTATCAAAGAAGGCAGTGAACGCGTTGCAGACGAAGAGCCCTCTGGTTGACGAAGCTAAAAAATTAAAGATTTGGTGCTTGCGAACCGTCGATTTACAATTAGAGACCTCTCTGGTGATGCTGGAATTCCAAAAGGATGGGCCAATTCCATTTTGGGACTCAAACGCGTCAAATCTCGATTGATAACGAATACTGAATGCGACAGCTCACATTGCATTGATTCTTCATGACCTTTTCGTCAAAAATGAAACCCATATCGTTCCACAACCATCGTATTCACACCGTGCGACTTCTGGCTATTCCCTAAACTCAAAAGACCACTCCGGGTACACCGTTTTTAAGTCGATTGAAGAGATTCAACGTAAATCGCCGCGCATTTTTGAAGGCCATCCTGCCGATGATTTTTTAGCATGCATTGAGGATTGGAAGAAAAATTGGCATAAGTGCATTGTATCCGGAGGGATTACTTTGAAGGCGATGTAATAAATTTGGAAGAATAATTAAAGAGTTTTTGAAAAAAAAAATAATTGGTCTTACTTTTTGGGCACTTTTACAGTATGTTTGATAATTGCTAGTCGAATATTTTTTTCCGCTGTCGAATGGTTGTCTACGAGATATTTCGACACTGATAGTGTTATTGAAGAAATACCATGGATTACTTTTTGCATTAAAATAATGAAAGTATTTTTCTTTCATAGAGGTCTTGGCATTCTTTGACACTTTTGTAACGCCATTGGCGAAAGGAGAAAATCTAATCAATGGCATAGGCATATATTAGTAATAAAATAGGGAGCTTGTTCTTATTCTAAGCAGCTGTCTGATGTCTAATAGGCTAGCGCTCTGGCCTTTAGTCCCTTAGGCTTCAGGTTTGAATCATGGCGGTGGTATGGAATGTTTGTCAGTGGTTCAGAATCCACGTTAAACGGTAGGCCCCGGTCAAATTAGCCGAAAGTGTGCACAAAATGACAGTAGAGCGACAAACCAAACCTATTCTAAAGGAACAGAAAATTAGCGCAAACATATCCTATGCTTTTCGTGCCAGAGTTGGCGTTGCATCGCCCTTTGGCCCTTTTCTCTGCTCGTATTTATTTAGAAAACAAACATGTTACGAAGGGATTCTGAAAATTTCGATGAATGTCTGAAATTCTTCTTCTCAAGTCAAATTTCAAAAACTTTTATTTAAAATATCACTGATTTCCTCTTGGTTTTATTCATATGTTTTTAAAGCTTGCATGAAATATGTGTTGCTAAATATAACAATTGACCCATATGAAATTCACGTGCTCTGTAGTTCATTTTGAATGGTCTGGCTTTCAAACTATAAACAGATTATTGTTTCGAAAAATACAAAGTGTTATCTGAGGATCAGTTTATGTTTATAAATATTAATTTAACCATCACTTCTCTATCTGAATTAGGTAGTGCTTCTTGAAAGTATTTGCAAAATTGTTTCTTTATAAAGTTCTACTACTACCACACCACACAACATCATTGTGCCTAGAGTTGATTTGCCCCTTTACAGTTTGGGAAGGATGTGGGTGAGAAGAAAGAAGTGAGGTGTGTCTATGTGTGGGTGAGGCTATGTGATGCTCTACGGTCATATGAGACCCGGACCTATGGCTTAAAGTGGATTCCGAACCACTACAAACCTCCATGGCACAGCAAGGATTCGAACCTGAAACCTGTGGTACCAGAGCGCCAGAACGTTAGCCACTCCGGACATCACGACCTAACTTCATAAGAAAGTTCCAGAGTTATTCAATTTCATTATATTCCCATCGCTATTGAATTTGATAGTTCTTGTGGTGATTCTGCACTTTAGGGTTCTGATTTCGCCAAATTTATTTTCCGTATCAAATGGAACCGCCAAAACACAGTATTTTGTATCGATTTTATTGGACTTGCGAAAAATCACAAGAAAAAATCGCCAAATAAACATGGAACCCAAAGTGCAGAACTCCCGAACCACCCATTACCAATTTTTTTACTCCCGTGTACATTTTAATAAATTGAAATTTATCATTTATTTTTTATGTAAATTTGTATGGTATCATTCATATAATTGTATAATTGCATTATATCTCCATTGTTGTTGGTTTTTTTTAATTATTATTCTGTCGGTCGTTAAGGCGGTAAAAATAGCAAGCAAATACAAATTTTAATTTTTAAAGGATAAACTCTGAGTTGTACTTAGCTTTAAAGTTAATGCACACAAGAAAATAATGCATCAGTGTATTACAAATTTTAACACTGTTCCACTTATTCATGCAGTACAATGAACAAGTGCAATTTATACCTAACAATGTTTTTAGTAAAAAGTTATCTTGCCTATTTTAATACTTGTTAAACCTTCTTTGTTTGGCGTTTTTATATATACAAGGATTATTTTTTTAGCTGCAGGAATTGGTGTAACTATACCATCTGAGGTCCGTGGTAAATGTTTTGAATGGAGGCCCTTCAATACAATGTATCATCATTGTTTTTCTTTTTAATAAAAATACACTACCGAAAGGTGCTTTTAGGGTTTGCAATGTCCGTTTCGATCACAAACCGTTTCATTTGATCATTTAGTACTTTAAAATGATCCTTATCAGTACCCTTCACTTTGGTTTTGATTAAGTGTATTATCAATGGATCAGTGTTGTCGGAGATTACAATAATACAATATTACAATGCATTCAGTTCGGCTAATTTCTTCAATTCCGCCTCACTGTTCGTTACTTTCTTTCACACTCTTAAAATATTGATCTACTTTGGGTATTGACCTATTTTAGGTTTTTTTTTTTCTTCAAACTCCATCTTTCTTTTCGTTTTCCCTCACACTAAGATACTTCTGTTACTAGACTGTATTATACTGTACTATCTGTCTGTAGGAAGACAGTCATGAGACTTTGTGTTGAAGAAGAAGATATGCAATTGTCTAATTTCCACAACCAACACATTAACTTATGACCGATCGCGGATGAAACAAAAGATAATAGTGCCGCATGGAGAATCCGCGAAATAAGGGACTTCCCCTTTTGGAAGTTTTCTGACTTTCCAGCGGGAATTCACGCTTAACTTTGTAAGTACCTATTCAAGAATCAGGGGGAATTTCCACTTTTTATTTTCTAATTAATACCTTTTCACGAATTAGAAATGGAGGAAGTCCCCTAGCATCGAGATTACCTGTTGCTAACTGTTTCTATTACTTTTATTACCAAATGCGCTACATTTTTCATACGAATGAATACATTCAAAAATACACATTTTTTTTTTTTTATCGTTTTAGTAACTTAAATTTATTAAATATAGAATTAATAAATTTTACTTTATTTGTAATAATAAATGTCACGCCTTTCATGACCTCATAGCCTCTCTGCTGGGACCGGGCAATTTGCCCGTCTTGCCACCCTATAGTTATGTCACCTGCCTATACCTGCAGAATATTATTTAATCAAGTAATCACACCGGTAAAATTCGAGTTCGATATTACGAATTTCTACTGGACTTATCTCTTTTTTTTTTTCATCGTGCAAGACTTGATATTTTTAACAGTAGCTGTAACTAATACATGGTTTGATTGAATTGGTAGAAACAAGTTGATTTTTTTGTTGCCGTTTCTTTAGTCGCCGTAATTGCAGCCTCAAAATGGGTTTGGTTTGTCGCTTTATGGTAATTTTGTGTATACTTTTTAGGTTTCATAGGCCAGGACTTTCAGTTTAACTTGTATACAGAATCGCCAACAAACATCCATGCTATCGCCAGAATTTGAATCTGAAGTCGGTGATACCAAAGGCCAGAGTGCTAACCATTTGGTCATCAGGCAGCTCCCAAAATAGGATTTTACTAGACGATGTATTTGAATAAGAAGGATTAATGTAGCTACTAGAAGATTCACAAAAGGCCTCGATTCGCCAATGAACAAGGAATTAAAAAATAAATGTTATTGGTTTCACAGATCATCAGATCGTATAGTCCAAAATAGTAAAAGATAGATTTGCAAATTAATACCTATATTATATTAGAGGATTTGTCGACTTACTGTTAATTAATGTAGGGCAGTAAAAAATGAAAAAATAATAATATATTTATTTCATCTAAATTTATCATTTTTTTTTTCACAAAAAGGACCTTGTGGACGAGTATCTAACGCTCTGGTGCTCGGTGCCACAGGTTTCGTGTTCAAGTCCCGGTGGTGCCATAGATGTTTGTAGTGGTTCGGAATCCGCTTTAAACCGTAGGACCCGGTCTAATATGACTGTAGAGCGTTGGACGTAGGACTGACAACCCCTGACATAAAAAATCTCCTGTCTCGAAATCTGCCAATAAGCAGAAGGCATTGACCCATCAAGGATCTGTTGCGCCAATAATAATGTTTTTCACAAAAAAAAAAGATTAAAAATATTTTTTCATTGAATTTTGGTATGATGAAAAAGTTAAAAAGATTAAAATATTTTTATTCATGATATTTTTATTATCATATATTTTTTATCACCTGGTATTAACAGCTGCACTACTAAAGCATCGCATGTTGTCGTAGTGCGACTCATAATGGAATGATAACCAATCATGACTCATAACCAACCCATGATTCAGAGTAATAGAAAAATACTATAGACGAAGGAGATATAGGATTAAAACTGCTGTCGACTTTCGTTGCAGTCATTACTTTCAGAAACGATGCGACTCGATGGCGATTGGCTCAACATGTAAGCGTCTCGCCTCGACACGCAGACAGTCTAGTGGCATTTTCAGGTATTTCAATTTCCCATTCCGACTATAGACTTTTCATAGAATACAAAATTTATACAGGTAAAATGTGTTTGATATATTCTTTTTAAACCAGAATTTACCTAGAAACACCCAAAAGAAACAGTTCAATGCTAAAACGCAGAGATATAAAGATTGGAATTTGCTGACAACATGCGATGCTGTTGTTACCTTCAGAAGCAAATTTTGGCTTGGTTTAGTTTGTCGCTCTACTGTCACTTTGTGCATACTTTGAGCTAATTATACCGGGACCTGCAGTTTAACGTGGATTCCAAACCACTCACAAACATCCATACCACCAACAGGATTCGAACCTGTGGTACCAAATCCCAGAGCGTTAGACAATTGGCATCAGGCCTGTTCGGACTTAGTGGAAGAGTCAATGGGGCCCTTGTGCTAAAAGATTTGGAGACCTCTGGTGAACAATAACAAATTTTTATAAAATTAATGCCCCTTTAATTTACACATATCTATACACTAAAAGTTTTTAAAAAAAAGAGGAAAGCGAAATACATTAATAAAAGAGACATTTTTACATTTAGTCACATAATTAAATTTGATTGGCCATCATGCCATTTAGGAAAGCAAGGAGACTCGATGGCGAAGAGTTTAGATTATGTAAACATCCCGCATCGACGTACAAGCTGTCTACCGGGAGTTTTGCTGGTTATTGTCTCATTCGACACTCAAATGAGGGACAGTTAAGTCTGAAAGTCTTTTCGGAAGAACATCATAAAGTTTTCATGGTATACATAAAAGGACTTTTGAGTATGATTTACACATTTATATTTTATTGCCTTTATCCTAAAAAAGCAAAAAAAGATTCACAAATATGATTACTTTTTTAAAAATAAATCAGTTAAAACGCTGTCTGTGAAATCTTTAAATTACATCAAATAGCCGGTAATCATAATAGTGCTCTGATAGAGACACAGGGAATCCTGATAGCAATATGATATGCCGTTGTATTTTCGGATGAGTCCCATTTTAAGTGCAGTGTCATGATCGCCCATGTTAGGAGAATAATTAATCGTTAACGTAATATCTTGCATTATGCATAGACATAACAAACCAGCATTGGAAGCTAAGGTATACATTACCATTGGTTATCGGTGCCTCTGGTATATGTCTGGTACTTTCACTATCCAGGGTCATATTTCATTCATATGACATTTATGGCTCCACCAACAAGCTATTGCATGGCACTGTGTCATATTTGATCTCTATAATTTTTTTCATCAGAAATCTGACAAGTATATAATATATCGATTTTTTGGCAAAAGTTGACTATTTTTTTAAATCCTTTTATTTTTAATGAGTTATTTTTAGTTTATTGATTTGTTTGATTTTTGATTTAGTATTTTCACAAATCATGATTTATATTTAACTTAAAATAATTTGAAATACAGATTAGTATAAAGCATTATTATTATATGTTTAATATTATTCGCAAAAATTATGTCGTTAAAACACAAAATAGAGAAAGGGAGGAAGAAAAATCGGACTTTAAAAAAAATATATTCGCTTCAGTATTAAATTCCGTAGTTACGTCAATATAAATCAAAATTTTTATTAATGATTCCTTTAATTAATCATATGTATAAAGGATGAGGATATCATATATGATTAATAGATGATTCACTTCATTTTTAAAATAATTTGTTTTTTATAAAAGTTTCTTATTTCAGTAACACACGAACGTAAATTTTATATGTCATTTATTGTAATTGAATGCAAGATACCTGAAGTTATTCGTCAGATGCAAGATAGCAGATTCAGCATTATTCAGGGTTGCATTACAGGAGGCTTAACAGTTTCATTCATATTGACTCATCGCTCATCGCTCATAGCTCATTTTAATCGACACTTCATGAGAGTTCCACTGAAGGTCTACATCTTGTCCTTCAGATTAAGGTTAAAGGCAATACGGTCTACGGATTTATCGTCTTAAACCCTGGTATAGAACGATTTTATAGAAAGGCACGTGAAAATAATTTAAATAAACCAATAAGAATAGCTCATGAAAGAAATTTTTAAAAAATAGACCAATAACTAATTAAAAGTAAATCGAACGATTTCATAAAAAAAAAAAAAAAAAGTGAAAGAAATTTTTAAAAACTTCAGAATTCTAAATGATGTTCATATAAAAAAAAAGAAAAAAAAAGGAAAAGAAATTTTTGAAAAACTATAGATTGAAAAACTATAAATATAGATATAGACAAGATTCAATTGAAAAACGATAGATATAATCTAAATAAACCAATAAGAATAACTCACGAAAAGAAATTTTTTAAAAAATAAGCCAATAACTACTTAAAAAAACAAACTAGACAATTTTATAAAAAAAAAGTAAGAATTTTAGAAGAAAGAAATTTAAAAAAAAAAATTATAAAATTCCAAACGATTATATAAAAAAGCATGTGAAATAAATTTAAACAAACCAATAAGAATAGTTCATGAAAGTATAAACTAATAATTAATTAAAAATATAAAAACCAAACGATTTTATAAAAAAGCAAATGAAAGAAGTTTTTAAAAAAATACAGAATTCCGAACGATTTTATAAAAAAAGCAAGATAAAATAATTGAAATTATACAACCAATAAGAATCGCTCATGAAAGAAATTTATAAAAATAAATAAATAAATAATGAAAATATAAATCAAACGATTTTATAAAAAAGCGCGTGAAAATAATTTAATAAACCAATAAGAAAAACTCACGAAAGAAATTTTAAAACTAATTAAAAAAAAGCCGAATGATTTTATAAAAAAAAAAAAAAGTGAAAGAAATTAAAATAAACTACAGAATTCCAAACGATTTTTAAAATAGCACGTGAAAATAATTTAAATAAACCAAAAAGAATAACACAGGTAAAAATTAAAAATAATAATAATAAACCAATAAGAAACCTTTGAAAGTGGTCCAGGACATCGTTTTCCACTTTCCCAAAACAATATCCATATATTTAACAGCTCAATAAATAATTAAATATAACCTGATTTTCTTTTGTTTTATGCATCGAATACACAGTTAAATTTTTCTTTTGCGTAATTTTTTTAACTGACTGAAATTGGATCATTTTTTTCGTACTCTGAAAAGACAAAAAAAAAAAAAAAATGCAGGAATTTTTTTCAATACCCTTTTAAGTACCACTTTCATTAATTTTTTTTTTTTTACTCATTTGCACGTAACCGTGACGGTTATAGTAGTGATTAAGTAAGGGGCTACTTACAGAAAAGGGGTTGCTACCGAAATCACTCGAAGTCGGGGCGAAGTGTTTACGAAACAAGGGTGGTCGAGCAGTCGTAACCCCGAGGATTACAAGCGTCGGCTCCTTCACATTAAACAGGAGGGATTAAGGGGGGCCCTTTTCCAGGGGCCCACCCACGAAGATAGTTTTCGCGGCTGAACGATACGCAGTGCAATACTGAAAATAAGGTGACTATAGATAGGTGCCTTTAAATAAGTTCGATATATGGCATTTTTATACATGTTAATTGAAGAAAACAATCATAATAATTTTAAGAATTATTGAAGAAAAATATTTAGTTAGATTTATTTAATGAATAAATTAATTAAAATTTCTTCAGGTAATATATGTTTACAATATTAAAATGTGCATATCACCAAAAAAAAAAAAGGAAGAGCCGACAATTAGTTGAACACAACGCATTAACATTTTCCGGTTCGATTATTTTATAGTGTGAAAAAGAAATGATTTCATTTTTTTGCTTTATTATTATTCATTTTGTGGGGCCTGATGGGCCTTTGTTAGTGTACGACAATTGTATTTTAACAAATTGCTGTGAAATGCATTGTAACATGGAGTAAAGACCACTAATTAAAAATAAATTTATGTATGATTTTAATTCATACATTACTGAAATATATGACCGAGAGCTGGCTCTCCCAAGCTCGGTGCCACAGGTTTCGGGTTCGAATCCGGCGGTGCCATGGATGTTTGTAGTGGTTCGGAATCTACTTTAAGCCGTATGTCCTGATCTAATATGATCGTAGAGCGTTGTGTGGGTATAGTTACTTGCATCCGTATCAAGCTACACGTGCCCCCTGGGTAGTGCTAAATGAGTAACAGCGGTGCAGCGCTTGCTTATGGCATAAAAGATTAACTGTCTCTGTATTGCCAGCTGCATTAGAACAACAACATTATTAATATTTATTCATTTTCTATTGATAAGAATTCAAAAGCAAAAAAAAATGGGGAAAAAACAAAAATGCACAAAAAAATATTATGTTCTCTTTGTGGTCAGCTGAGCATTAAATAGTAATTTATTAGTGAAATGATTTCATACATACCGGGCATAAATTATTCATTATTATTCTGGGCATTAATCATTAAAACTAAATATATTTAATATATTTGGTTTTATTTTTATCAAATATCAACGATTTGCTCAAATAATCCAACAACACTGACAATCGAAATGGTACTTTTTAGGTCATTTTCATATTCTTAACTGTAAACCGTAAATACAGTTATCAGTGCAACCAAACCATAAGATTCGTACAAGGTGGTTATAATTAAAAGTGACCCTATTCAGACCCCTCTAGAACCCGTTCTGCCTAACGGATTTTGATGAAACTTGGTATATACTGTACATAGACTATGGGGAAAAAGATTTCTGCAAAAAAAATAGTTCAAATTTTGACCATCATGTGGCAATTTTCCAGTTACAAATTAGTCAAACCTACACTCAAGAGCCAAAACAGTATGACCACCTGTAAATAACGAGTTGGCCCACCTTTGGCGCGCAACACAGCTTCAACCCGCCTTGGTGTGGATTAATACCACCACTTAACACCAGTTAAATACCACTTCCACCTGATCACGTGCCTTCGACGTCATCCAGGCGAGTGCATTGCAAAATGTAGGGGTCGTCATAAAGTTTTGGCTCTTGAGTGTATAAGGAGACTTGCAGTCAGAGCCAGAAAATCATTCTGCGTGTCTTTGTCATCGCCTTACAGAAGAATACTTGAGCTTTACTGGCAAAACTGTTTTATCAGAACGGTAGCAATAGCTTAGTTGCACTATCGTCGTTTAACGGGATTGCGAAAAGGCCCCATATCGAAAAATGGCCATACATAATGTCCTCTTTGTGGTGGCTGAGCGTTAATAATCATTTATAAGTGAAATGATTTCATACATTCAGGGTATTAATTATTCATTATTATTCCTGGCGTTCGTTATTAAAACTAAATATATTTAGTACATCTGGTATTATTTTTATCAAATATTAATGATTTGTTTAGTCATATAAAAATATAAACAAAAGAAAGAGGAAATGTGAAAATAGCGTAAAAGTACTAACTGTAAACCGCAAATACAATTATCAGTGCAGCCAAACAACACGGTTTGTTTTTTTCTTGTTGGGAGATTTTGTACTGAATAATTGATTATCAAATTTTTGTTCTTTTGTTAATGATAGTAATTGTAATTATAAAAAAAACGCCCACATATGTGGCCAAGGGTTAAGTTAGTAACAGATTTCTGATCATGTGATGTGATACATAAACTTTCTACAAGCAACCCATTGAAATAGTAACAGATTTCTTATAGGGATACTGTGATGCAGAAGGGGATCTGATGGCGGAGTGGCTAGCACTCTGGCGTTCGGTACCACAGGTTTCGGTTTTAAGTCCCGGCGATGCCATGGATGTTTGTAATCGTTCGGAATCCACTTTAACACCGTAGGTCCCAGTCTAATAGGATCGTAAAGAGTTATGAGGATAGTGTTACTCACATTCGTACCATATCTTCAAGTTACACGTGCCTCCTGGGTAATGCTAAATGAGTAACAGTGGTGAAGCCCTTGCTTGTGGCATTAAGATTAATTGTCTCTATATTGAAAAATTTTTGAATGTATATGTTGAATTCTAAATATATACATGGACATAATTTTATTAATTTTTTTTTTTTTTCGTTTTTTTAAAGCATTTTTTGTAATTGTAAAGACATTTAGTGGTACTCTGAAAAGTAATAGTTGTTCTAGCTATTAGTTTACTAAAAGTAGTTTGCGTAGAAAACAAAGGTTCATATTGTTCATTTTTAACAACATTTACACGTGTATTCCCAATTGTTTTTTTTTTTTTTTTTATCATTAATTCTGTTCAGAACTAATGGGCAGAAACGGTAAATTATGTCTTTCCTAATTTCACTTAGTTTTTAATTAATTTCCTTTTCATATTTTATGAGGTCTTTTATAAATAAATTTTGCTTTTTACTTATTTTTTTTTCCCATGAATCTTTTTACGATTGCCGATTCTGTACGCAAATGTGCATTCAAATCTGCATCCCTATCAAATAAAAGTATTTAATCGTAAAAGTATTAACAGTAAACACATCATTAAATAACAGGAGATTAAATAAAATACTAGGTCATCACAAGAAAGTGACGATTCATATTTGTATGTGTTAAATATTGCTTATATATTTTTTTCCAAAACTATTATATATTTAAAAAAAAAAATTTCAAGTAGAAACTAAGCATTTAAAATCTTAACACAACAGTGATTAAATTAAGTATTCCATTAAAATATATTAAGCTAGCCTATTAAATAAAACAATAGAATATCCAAAGTGTAACCAGCATTATTTAGAAAAGAAAATCTAGCTAAAATAGAAAAAAGCAGGTAGGGGTAGTAATATTTGTAAATAGTCCAAAATTTCAATAATTGAGGACAACGGATTCTAATTTGAGAGCCACCAATCTAGACGTTCATTCCATATATTTTTATTAAGCTTATAATCTAGACTGTTTAACCCATACATTCTTTTTTATTAGTTATGATCTAGACTGTTTAATCCTATATTCTTTTATTAGGCTTATGATCTAGTTTAATTCTTATATTCTTTTTATTAGGCTTATGATCTAGTTTAATTCTTATATTCTTTTTATTAGGCTTAGGGATATTTATACAACTCCACTCAAATGCATATTAAAAATTGGCTTCCTATCCAATAATTTGTATAGCGTTGAAATAAATATAAATGTTTGCTTATTCTTTAAATCTGTAATGTTGGCAACAAGTAAAAAATCGTTTGCTTATCTCCAAGTAAGATAATTATGAGTATGTTCATTCAGATTTTTATATCAGGCGCCAAGGCAAACAAATAATTATCTGCAATAAAAGAGTCAATATTAAATAAATTTGAATAAATATATAGCTTAAACTCAAGATAATAATAAATATATAGCTTAAGTTTGAATATAAATATCAAAACTCAAAAGGAAAATTCTTTGATTTAAAAGCACGATCTTTGCATAGATATTTGCAAGAAATGTTTTTCTGACACTTTTCCTAACAAGAATTCTTTTTAAGTTTTTAACTATTAGTGATCAATCAACTACTATATTATTAAAATTTTTAAAACTTCAGAATCAGGAAACCGAGAATTGAATTAAGTTTAATGAAACCACAAAGCAACGAGTATGGTACAGTTTAACTGCAACTTTGGTGTTCAACTATTTTTTTTTTTTTTGTTAATCTTTTATTACGCCTTTTTCATTCATACGAAATAATCATCGGTTAAAAAAGTTGCAATTCATATTATTTCATAATGTTTCACTGTAAAATATAAAGTAGTAATTTTTATGCTATTACGAGCAAGATTCTTAGTATTTTTAATCTTAGGATATGAAAAGTTTTGTTATAATTATGTTGTCTTTACTTACGCTACAATTGACATTTTTCGTATGTAGACATTTTTATTGTTTCATGTCGTCAAAAAAATTTTATATGTCTAATAAATGTTATAATTTTATATTTTTCCCCCTCAGTTAAAAATCGATTGAAATTTTTTTATTTCACAAGATATTTGCAAGATATGCACAATTCATATATAATTGTTTATTAGGCTTATGATCTAGGCTGCTTAAACTATATATTCTTTTTAATGGGCTTATATTCTAGACAGTTTAATCCATATATTTTTATTAGGTTTATGATCTAGTTTAATCATATATTCTTTCAATAGGCTTGTGATCTAGTTTAGTTCATAAAATTTTTATTAGATTTATATTCTAGTCTAACCTATATATTCTTTTAATAAGCTTATGATCTAGTTTAATCCACGTATTCTTTTATTAGGCTAATGATATTTAAACAACTCCACTGAAATGCATTTTAAAAAATTGACTTTATCCAATAGAATGAATAACGTTGAAATAAATACAAATGTTTGCTATTCTTTTAATAAGTATTGTTGGCAACACTTTAAAAAATCGTTTGCTTAAGATAATTGCCAAGTAAGATATTTATGAGTTTGTTCAAATTTTTATATCAAGCCTGGGCAATCAAATAATTATCTGCAATAAAACCGTCAATATTAAACGAGACATAATCGTCAACTATCGAGATAAATCTTGTACTGCTTAATTTTTGAATATAAATATCAAAACTCGAAAGGAAAATTCTTTGATTAAAAAAACTCACGATCTTTGCATAAATATTTCCAAGAATTACGTTTCTGACATTTTTCCTAGAAAGTATTCTTTGTTTAAGTTTTAAATTATTAGTGATCAATCAACTACCATATTATTAAAAATTTTTAAAACCTCAGAATCAGGAAAACCGAGAATTGAATTAAGTTTAATAAAAAAGAAAACCACAAAGCAACGAGTATGGTACAGTTTAACTGCAACTTTGGCGTTCAACTATTTTTTTTTTGTTAATCTTTTATTAAGCTTTCATTCATACGAAATAATCATCAGTTAAAAGTTGCAATTCATATTATTTCATAATGTTTCAATATAAAATATAAAGTAGTAATTTTATGTTATTAAGAGTAAGATTCTTTAGTATTTGAACCACAGGATATGAAAATTATGTAATAATTAGGTCGTTTTTACTTATGTTATAATGGACATTTTTCGAATGCAGACATTTTATTGTTTTACGTCGTTTAAATTTTAATAATTAGCGGGATTTTTCCCCTTAGTTAAAAATCGATTGAAATCATTCATTTAATTCACATGATCTGCGAAAGATATGCATAATTTATATATAATTGTTTAGTAGGCTTATGACCTAAACTGCTTAATCCGTATATTCTTTTAATGGGCTTATGATCTAGATTGTTTAATCTCTCTATTTTTTTTTTTATTGGGCTTTTGATCTAGATTAATTAATCCATGTATTCTTTTATTGGGCTTAGGATATTTATACAACTCCGTTCAAATGCATTTTAAAAATTTATAATCTTTTAATTTATAAGATATTTTTCTATACAATAATTTGCATAGCGTTGAAATAAATATAAATATTCGCTTATTCTTTAAATAAGTAATGTTGGCAACAAGTAAAAAATCGTTTGCTAATGTTAATTTTGAGTTTGTTCATTCAAATTTTTATATCAAGCCTAGGCAATCAAATAATTATCTGCAATAAAAGCGTCAATATTAAATGAATTAAAATTGTAAACTATCAAGATAAATCTTGTAAAGCTTAAATTTGAATATAAATATCAGAACTCAAAAGGAAAATTCTTTGCCTTAAAAACGTACGATCTTTGCATAAATATTTCCAAGAATTAAGTTTCTGACACTTTTTCCAGCAAGTATGCTTTGTTAAAGTTTTAAATTATTAATGATCGATCAACTAGTATATTATTAAAATTTTTAACTATTCCAGAATCAGGAAAACCGAGAATTGAATTAAATTTAATAAAAAGAAAACCACAAAGCAACGATTATGGCACAGCTTAGCCGCAACTATCGGCATTCAACTATTTTTAAAAATATTCTTAACTATCATTCATGAGTAAATAATAATCAGAAAGTTAGTTAAAAAAAAAGTAGCAATTCTTATTATTTCTTCATATTATTGCAAAGTTACAAGTAGTAATTTTATGCTATTAACAGTAAAATTCTTAGTATTTGAACCTCAGAATATGAAAAGTTTTGTTATAATTACATCGTCGTTACTTAACGTTACAATTGACATTTTTCGTATGCAGACATTTTTATTGATTCGCATAATTAGAAATTTTTATTATTTTTTTTAATTTCCCCCTCAGTTAAAAATCGATTGAACTTATTCCTTTATTTTACATGATATGCACAATTCGAGTCACATAATTGGGACCTCCCATATCTGTGACATCACTTGCTCGTAGCCAATGAGACAAGGCACGTGTCAAAGTCAAACTCGGTTTGTTTACAAGGTCACATGCCTTCTTACTAAACGTATCATAGCACAGCATAGATATCATCTGGAAAGCATGTGATTTATCAGACTTAAAAAATGTACGATTGGTGAATACAGAGCGCAATTTTGTACATAACATTTTGTAATATGTTATATTTTTTATATATAACATCCGTGAAACTTGGGTTCCATTTACTATCAGATCAACAGACACATTTGAAGATGGAAGACATTTTCTTTCCGGGTAGACTTTTAGGGCTAAGTAACTCGGATTTGGGAGTAACATGGGGAGAACTCGGGGAAAACTCCCACCAAATAGCCTTAATGTCTTGACACATATTGAACCAATCATCATCAAGTCTACATGTTTCTGAAAGTAGTGACTGCAAAAGAATGCCACCAGCAAATTAAAGTTTCAGCAATTCCACTCGCTATCTGCACACATAATCCCAGGGCTACGGTTGATCTTCCTGTATATTTGTATTGAATAATCCACCTTGAATGGACAAATGGAAATATTTTGATGCAGATAAGATAAAAGTGTACCACATGGAAAAAAATATTCACTTGCTACTATTACTATGGGAGTATATAATAAAAAATTTTTTTTTTTCCAATGGCAAGTTTACAGGACAACAGATATCAAAAAACTGCAAAGGAGAAGATATGAACAAATGACATGAGTTAATCCATCCACTTAAGTCTGACAATCTAATAACGCTTTCGTAAAGAAACAGGAGGCAGTGCAGAACTGGAAGCATGTCCATTTCTTCCTGGTTATCACACAGGAGACAAGGTCAGGGGCCAGTTTAATTCTAGAAGATGCTTGCGGAGACAATCATGACCACAGAAAGGTTAATGCTACGTTACGTTAAAGGTGCTACGGTTAATGCCGCCGATTTGGGCCATAATAGTTTATTTCTTTGTTATATTGAATAAATGTAAAACTTTTTCAATCTAAAAATGTTAAATACAGTCCATTCAAAGCACATTCATACAACGGGTTACGTTAATAAATTTTGTTTAGATAAACAGTTATAATATTCTTATATTAATCAGAAGTTATTTTAATCCATTTAGATTAATTTTATTTATCAGTCCCGGTGGTGCATGGATGTTTGTAGTGGTTCGGAACCACTTTAAGCCGTAGGTCCCGGTCTCATATGACAGTAAGAGCGTCACGGAGCAAAGTCAGACTTCTACCTACGGGTGCTCCATCACAACAGAAGCCCCCCTTTCCCTTCACCCATGAGTAGATCATTCATGGGATGCCCGTCCCGCACAGCAGGCCAATGAGGATTAGTCACAACAACAACGGCCATCTTGTGTACACGAGGGTTAAACAGACAGGGACCCACAGTTTAACGTGGATTCCTGAACCACTCACAAACATCCCTGCCTTTTCCAGGATTCGCACCTAAAGCCAGTGGTACCAAAGGTGTAGAGCGCTAGTCAATTGGCCATCATGCAGCATAAGGGTGGGCAGAGATTAGGTCAACTGAGCCTCATATTAGCTTCCTATTTCTTTTGGGAGAAATATCATATACTGTGTTATATAAATATCATATAATATCATGTCAGAAATGTCAAAATTGATACAATATCTAATATTTATTTTAACTTCATTAAAAATCAAATTGATAATATGAATTTTAAAGAAATACATAGGTGAGAATTTTTTAAATAAATACAATTGAAAAAATTAACAAAATAATTAATAACTATAGTTTCAGTCTGTTTTTCTTTTGATAGTTTTTTTTTTAATCTGATATGTAATTTATCGAAGCTGTCCGCAACAATTTTTAAGACGCTGATTAGTTAATTATGAGAGATATTTTGACTTGACAAACTTCATCGTTGACTATAAATATTTACAGGAATGTGTTGTACCAAAAATTGAAAATAGTCGCCAAGCTACTGTCTTTTAGGATACGTTGTTTTTGGCGCCAATTTCTGTAATTCAGTTAGGAGAGAGGTTTGCAATCCTCGTTGCATTTGTAAACCTGCCCTTCCTTCATTTTTAACGCTTCGATTCCCCACGATGTGACATGGTTGTCGGGTCAAAGTAAAAACATCCTATCCAAGGCCTATCTTTCGTTAAGACAATAATTAAAAAGACCCTTAGGTGCTCCTTCTTTTTAGCATTTTTTTCTTATCTCACTTGGTCGGCAGCAACATCTAGACAAAGTCATAGAATCTGTTTGGTCCCATGGAAGGAGGGAAAAGGGAGAGGGACAGCTTTTGTTGTTATGTGGCACCCGTAGGTAGAAGTCTGACTTGGTTCCGTGTCGCTGAAGAAGGAGGGCAGTGTCTTCCGAAGACTTTTTACTCCAATACCCCGCATTTCAGTATCGTATGGGAGAAAACCCGGAAAAATCTCACCAGGTAGTCCGACTAATGAAACAAGATACTGAACATCACAAACGCCATCGAGTCAAATTTACAACAATACGAGCACGATTTACAATTACGAGCACAAATTTACAAATTCCATTAGGATTGCACATTGATTCACCGCCAAGCACTCGAGATTACCATACTATTCGCCACTGCTATTATCACTCTAAATATTCTTGCTTTCACTTATGTTGAGAAAATAAAAACAATATAGAAAATAAATGTCATTTGCCATAAGCAACGAATATCAAGCAAGTTGTCATCCATTATTTGGGCAACGAAGGACATTAAGTCAAGAATTCGAAACCACATGAAATCGCAAAAGATTTATTGTTGCCATACGTACAATATCGCAAGCGATTTCATGTTTGCCTTAGGCAAGGCAACTCGAAGGTTTCATGCAAGGCAACTCGAAATGCATATTTTAATACAGAATTCAAAATTAATTTTCCCATGGGTATATTTGTTGTGTTCCGAAAAGATATAAATACGAGTTACGAGGGCAGGGCCGGATTTAGATGAAAAGAGGCTCTAGGCTATTTCACTTATAAGGCCCTTTCACCTCCCATTTTTTAAGTTCGTAAATTACATGAGAGATAATAAAATCTGCACTTTATTTATGCAAGAACAAACCAGAGCTTAGTAGCATAAGATACATGGCGGCATTCACAAATATATGCCATAGCAATCAGCGAACGTATGAACTATACTTTGGTGCAAGTGTCTAGCCAAGTCAGACTTCATATACAAACAAATAGACCCAATGAGCCGAACGCGTTGATCTTAACCAATGCATTTTTACGTTGGTTTATTAGTCATAAATGTAGAATTTCTCCTTATTTTCGATTCAGTGTTTTAGTGTTTACTGCTTTTAGAATAGTGTAATTCTAATTTTGCTGACAATTTGAATGTAGGCCCCTTATCTTGAGGCCCTGGGCTGAAGCCTAGTTAGCCTATAGGAAAATCCGGCCCTGTACGAAGGAAATACTGTGTGTTCTTTTTCATTCCTACTATTAATTCACACTCTCCCTATATATATCTCGTTCAAATTTTCAATCGTTAATTGCCTTTATTTATCCACTCAAGTTCAAATACATATTTTTGAAACTTGTGGTGGATGACACTGGATGTTAATACAGTTTTTTCAAACATTAATTCATTCATTAAATTGAATTAATTAATTTTAGTTTATATGGAGAAAAAATTTCTCTTATATAAAATATTTAGCAGGATATAAATTTAGGAATAAATACCGTCAGTGGCGAAGTGTGTAGATCGCTTGAAAGAAAATTTCTTTTCAGATTCTTTTTTTCATTCTAGGGTTCTAGTCTGAGTCAAGGAGGGAACAAAATGGAAAATGAAACATGTGAATAATATAGTGAGAGAGATGGAAAGTGTGTATTTTGGAGAGAATTTTTTCTAACTTTAAAAAATGAATAAAAAATTATTTATAAAGGACTTCCTGCAATATAGTGTGAAAAAGTAGGAATTGACTTTTAAAAAAAAATTTTATTTTACTTGTTCTTCCCTGTCCTCGTGTTCTCTATTCAACTTTTTGTATTATTACCTTGAGATAAGAAATAATGTGTACTACAATACAGTAACAATACTCAATTTAAAAATGTCTATATTTTCCATTTTTTATATTATTACCTAGAACAGGGGTCTCCAAACTACGGCCCGCGGGCCAAATCCGGCCCGTCGGAAGATTCTATCCGGCCCGCGGATAGTATTTTAATTTGCCGGTCCGAGGCAAATTAAAAGAAATATATATTTATACATTATATATCCATCTCCTTTTCTACTTTGATTAAATATTATTTTTTTTCTTTCTTTTTTTCAAAGGACTGGTGATCTTTTTACTTTCTATTTTTGTCCTACAAAAACCTAAATCGACGGAAATAGCAAGCACAGACAGCTTTCAATCGGAAAGGATTTGCAAGTTGAATTAATTGAGTTGCAATCTAACAATCATCTCAAGCAGTAGTTTCTAAATATGCCAAAGTTAGAGTTTTACAAATCAATATCGGAAGTAGGTTTCCCAAATTCAATATCTCACGGCCAGAAAATCAGTGCTGTGTTTGCTTCATCCGATATATGTGAACAAGTGTTTTCAACTATGAACCTTGGAAAGAATTATTTCGGAAAAGTAGACTGGCAGATGAGCATTTGTCGATTCCTTATAGTGAGGTTCTCAGTTTCGAACCTCACTATAAGGAACTTTTAAAAATGAAATCACAATTTCATTCATCTCATTAACATATTTAAATTGTAATGCTTGTATATTGTTTTTAAAATTTGAGCAAAATTTTTCTTGGCCCGCGACCGAAAATTTTGGAGACCCCTGACCTAGAACATTAGGTGTTTAGAAACACGTGCTTCTAATCTGTAAGTTTTCGACAAATTGCAAGTAACTGTCAATGGACATCACACAAAATTCTTCTTTCTTCTTTTTTTTTTTTTTTTAGTTGTGCCATTATTGCAGTTCATGGACGATGTAAACAAACAAACGAACAAACAAACAAAACAGTTTTTAAATCAAACAGAAAGAAAAAGAGTGATATGCTTTCCGTGTGCTACAAACATGATAAAAATATTAAGAAAAGTTCTTACATTTACAAGTACCTATTGAACGGTTTAGTTTCGGTACTTTCTTGATTATGCTTGGGGACCCGTATTTTCCCGCTTGCATTCCACTTCCCACAGGGCCTGAAGGGCCGAGTGACTAGCGCTCTGGTGCTCGGTACCACAGGTTTCGGGTTGAGTCCCTGGTGGTACAATGGATGTTTGTAGTGCTTCGGATTCCACTTGAAACCGTAGGTCTCGGTCTAATAGGATCGTAGAGCGCTGCGGGGCATTGTTACTCCGCGTCCGTAGCTTGTCTTCAAGTTACACGCCCCTCCTGTGTAGTGCTAAGTGAGTAACGTCGGTGCAGCGCTTGCCTTAAGGCATCCAAGACAACTGTCTAAATGTTTGCCAGCTGCAGTCTAACAAAATCCATGTGACATAATAGGTTTGGCATTCAGATATATTTAAATTTTCTTATAAAATGTAATATTTTTTTTCTAATGCAGCTGGCAAATACTTAGACAGTTATCTTTAGGCCATAAGCTAGGGCTGTACCGACGATACTACCCATGGGTGAACGTGTAGCTTGAAAATACGCGAAAGCGAAGTAACACTATCCCCGCAAATGCTCTGCGATCCCATTAGACCGGGACCTACAGTTTAAAGTAGATTCCGAACCCTACAAACATCCATAGCATGCCAAGATTCGAACCCGAAACCTGTGGCACCGAGTACTAGACATTCGGTCATTCAGGCTCAAAATTTTGAATGCCAACGACGCGCGATGTTTCCAGGTGTTAACCCTCCCAAGTACTGCGCGCCCGATGAAACTGACTTCGGTGTATTCCTTTTCCCACCTATGCTTGGAAGATTTTTCACGTATTTCGTTTATGCAACTCAAACTTGATTTTTAATAAATCCACGTTCTCACCGATATCCCGAAATTAAGTCACGTAAATATAATATATCATTATATATGGTCTACGTCATATATCTTATTATGAGTTTTGATGCATTATGAATCATGGCATATGATTTGCCATATGTTTCTTCTTTAATATATTTTCTGTATTGAAATTCTAATCCACTATCATTATTCTTTGTTTAGTCTCTTAAAAAACAATGTTTTTTTCTCTTGAAAAAGAAAGTGGAAAGAGAATAATTTTTGTTCGGGTTTCAGTGTAATTCAACAATAACCGACTGAAAACAAAGGTTTCGTGATCTGCCGTTTTTTTTTTTTTTTTTTAATTAAAAATTTTTTCTGCTGTTATATTGACAAGAATCATTTATCATTTTTACATTATACATCCTTTCTTTCAATTTTAAATTCAAAATATAAAAATATCGTTTCGTATTCAATGAAAAGGAGTACTTTATAAATTTCTTGTAAAGTAAATTTAGTAATTTTTTTAATTAATTATTCTCTATTTGAACTATATTTTTCATTGAGTGAGTTTAAATAACTGAAATCGTATAAGTATCAGATATAAATTACTTCTTAAGTATTATTTTTTTTTCTTCTTCATTGGCGCAACAGCCCCATAGTGCGCCAAGGCCGTCTGTCTCCTGGCAGATTCCAAGACAGGAGATATTTTCTTTTTAAGGGTAAGGGTTGTTAGCACAATGTTCGACAGTCATATTAGACTGGGACCTAACTTAAAGCGGATTCTTAACCATTATAAGCATCCATGGCACTGCCGGGGCTCGAATCAACTCTGGCACTGAGCGCCAGAGGTTAGAGAACATAATATTGGAAGTTTAAGGCAGGGATGGGCAAACTTTTCGGTCGCCGGCAAAAAAAAAAAAAAAAAATTATTATTATATTAAATTATAGGCCCTTCTTCGTGTCGACCATAGAGCGACAAACTAAAAAAAAAAAAAAAAAAAAAGTTTGGCGGGCCAAGATAAATTTTTCTAAAATTTTAAAAGCAATATACAAGTATTACTATTTTAATGATGTTAATGAGATGAATGAAATTGCGATTTCATTTTTAAAAGTTCCTAATATTGAGGTTCGAAGTGAGATGTACTGATTCTAAGGAACGGGGCTAAATGCTCATCTGTCAGTCTACTTTTTAAATGATTCTTTCTAAGGTTCATAGTTGAAAACATTTGTTCACATATATAAGATGAAGCAAACATAACACTGATTTTCTGGGCGAGATATTAAATTTGGAAAACTTACTTTCGATAATGATTTGTAACTTTGACATATTTAGAAACAACTACTTGAGATGATTGTTAGATTGCAACTCATTATTAAACCTGCAAATCTGACCTCACTGCTTCACAATTTATTTTGAAAGGCATGGTAAAAATTTCAATTCTGTTTGAATGGCACTGAAAGCTGCGTTCGAAATCAAAAGGCAGTTTTTTCAAGCTATCTTCATAATTCTTAAGCTTCTCTTCATTTACTGAGGGTATTGAATTTAACCTCGGGAAATGAGATGAAAATAATAATATTAAAAATAATAATTTTTTAATAAAAAAAATAATATTTAATCAAAGAAAAGGAAATGGATGTATAATATTTTTTTTTTTGTTCTAATACAGCTGGCAAACACTTAGACAGCTTGGTCTTGGATGCCTTAAGGTAAGCGTTGTACAGACGTTACTGATTATGCATTACCCAGGGGGCGCGTGTAACTTGACGATAAGTCACGGACGCGGAGTAACAATGCCCCCGCAACGCTCTTATTAAGGACCGGGACCTACGGTTTAAAGTGGATTCCGGACCACTACAAACATCCATGGCACCGCCGGGACTCGAACCCGAAACCTGTGCTACCGGGTGCCAGAGCGCTAGCCACTCTGCCATTCAGGCCCTTGGATGTATAATATATAAATATATATTTATTTTAATCTGCCTCGGACCGGCAAATTAAAATTCTATCCGTGGGATAGAATTTTACCTTTAGAACCTTTAGAACCTTTCGGCGGGCCGGAGTTGACCCGCGGGCCGTAGTTTGCCCATCCCTGGTTTAAGGAAAGTATACTCCACCAATGAGGGGGAGTAAGATCCACCAATAATAGTAAATAAAAAGAGAAAATCTCTAACAGACCAAATGTGGGTCTAAATCTAGATTCATCCTTTTATAATGAGAATATATATTTTCAATAAATATAGATTTTTATGCACTTAATATTCATAGCAAAGTATTTAATTACATATTGAAAATGTATTTTTTTATTAGTTATTGTTTACATAATAAATCTCAACCATAATAATCTAACATTTATATTCTGTTTACTTTTTATTTATATTTACCTATTTTTTTTTCTTTCTTGTAAGGGTATATTCTTTAAATTGTTATCACTGAAAATATTGACTAAATTAAAATTATAAAAATGCACATTTTAATGTTTTGTTCCCCACCTTTGTAGGTCTTACGTCAAAAAAATAAATTTTACATCCATGTTTGTTCAAGACTTTAAAAGATGCTCAAATATTTTCAGTTGACTGTAAATATCAGCGATATTTATTTTAGGTTTTTATTTATTTATTTACTGTGCTGTTTTTAGCAAAATTATTCATTAAAATCAACAATTTTATCATCTTCTGACCTTTGCTTTCAAACTGATATGAATGCATTGAAATTTTTGTATAGCCAATTTTGTATTTTGTAATTTTGTATTTTGTATCTTTATAACCCAAAGATATAAAAAACTGGATAGTATTAAAATAAAAAAATATATGGTTTTTTTAGAAAAACAGAAGAAAATATTAGAAATAAACACAGTCAATTAAAAAATGTCTATAGTTGATAAACTTTTCTTCTTCTGTTTTTATAAAAACCAAAGTATATCATGCAAAAAGAATATTTCGATTCTACAGCTGCATTTACGCTAATGATTAAAGACAATATTAAGAGCCCCAGGTTACTAATAGCCTATACTAACTATTATCAAAACAAAAAGTTTGCTTAAAGCTGCATTCGCATAAAACAAATTTGTACAATAACCGAATTCATTTTTAGATTTAAAAAAAAAGGTGTGAAAAAATTAAAATGTTTTGAAAAGAAAATTAAATCAATAATATTAAATATTTGTATAAATGTCTTGAAAAGATCAAAATTAAATCAATAATATTAAATATTTGTATATCGTGTGTGTGTGTGTATATATATATAATATGTTGACACTTGAAGGCCTGATAGCAAATTAGCTAGCGCTTTGGCATTTGGTACCACAGGCTCCAGGGTATCCTGGCGGTGGGATGGATGTGTGTGAGTGGTTCGGTTCGTTAAACTGTAGATCCTGGCCTAATTAGCCTAAAGTGTGTACAAAATGACCGTAGAGCGACAAATCAAACCATGCAGACACTTAAAGTACTCTTTGAAGTAAACCGTAGAATTGAAAGTAGTAAAGTGTGGAAACTAACTTATTGTTAAGTAGTTGGTGTGAATGCGGCTTTAATTTTTTATCGTATGCATCATCGCTTTTGCAAAAAAAAGACGTTTAGCAAAACATTTGGTGATTGTATCATTGCCAGTAAAAAAAATCAGAGTTTCTAAAGCTTCTGTTGAAATATTTCATCTTCTTTATGATCTTTCGTTGAAAAAGTTAATTATTTTCAATTTAATCAAAATAGTAATATCACGACTTGGAGTAAGTTCAGAGAATTCTCCAAGAGTCGAACTCGAAGAGTTAACTCGAACAGTTTTATGTTTTCACTTTCCTTATAGCTATTATTTTGAAGGAACTAAACAAATTATATAACTATATAAACCATCATATAAATTAATTAATATATTTATTTTAAGCATTGAATAATTGAGTAGAATTTTCAATTAATTATTCACAGTTAGTATTTGTTTTTTATTAATTATCTACCACTGCTCTAATCATGTCTTTTTTACCAATAAATTTTATTAATCTCCTTCCGTTTTATTTTTATCAGTAAAATATATAGGATATATGGGTTAATATAGGTCAAATATATTTAGTCATAATATACAAAATATATATTATTTTGGGAAGTGAAGCTTTATTTCCATGATCAGCTTCAATTTTGTTTAATTTTCTTTCGCAGATTTTTATTTTTATTTTTTTGGGTTTTTTTATACGTAATATTTATTTATTTGATGATTACTCAATTATTTTGTAATTTAGTAAAAAAAAAAAAAAAATTCAGAAGAAAAATTGTTGTAAAATTGTTCAAAAAAAAAAAAAAAAAATACGTCTGGTGAAAGCAAAGACTATTTTATTTCAAAGCGAAAATGAGATTTTTCCGAAGAAATTATACTGCGCATGCGTATCGCTATATCGCGCAAATACAAAGGAAACACGTGATTTATATATTTCATAAAAGTTTAAAAAGAATTACAACAAGTAATATAAAAAGTAATAAAAAAAATTTAAAGTCAATTCCTATTTTTTTTTTTCATTATATTGCAGAAAAGTCCTTTATAAATAATTTTCATTCATTTTTTTAATCTGGCGTCATCTATTGGTACATATATGCAACTTAAATCTAAAAAAAAACTAAAATTAATGAATTAAATTTAATAACTGAATTAATATTTGAAAAAACTGTATTAACATTCAGTGTCATCCATTACAAGTTCAAAAAAAATGTATTTGAACTTGAGTGGATGAATAAAAGTATTTTATGAACGATTGAAAATTTAAACAAGACATATATAGGAAGAGTGTGAGCTAATAGAAGGAATTGAAAAAAAGCATTTCAAACAGATAAATAAAGTTTTAATTTAGATAATTACAAATAGAGAAATATTTCAACTTATATTTGTGCGATTTTTTTCTTCCATTTAATATGTTAATACCTGATATAACCAGGAAAGTATTGTACTTACGAAATGATAGATTATAATATTAAAAAAATTGGTTTTATTAATCTCCTTTTGCTTTGTTTTTATCCGTAAAATATATGGATTCTATTTTGGGAAACGTGATTTTTCATGCCCTTCATCAGTTTCAATTTAGTTTTAATTTCTTTCATGAGATTTTTTTTTAAATTTCTTTCACTGGCTTTCTTATACATTTTTATTCACAAAATAATTGAGTATTTATTAAATAATTCAGTGCAAAAATTATTTCAGAAGAATAATGAATGTAAAATTGTTCTAAAAATATCGTCTGCTAAAAGCAAAAACGATTTTATTTCAAAGTGGAAACGAGATTTTTCAAGAAAAGAAAATCATTTGGAATGCTGCGGAGTTTTTTTTTTTTTTTTTTTTAATTATTATTTTTTAAGTTTGTTGTTATACGTTTTGTTCTTAACAATAAAATCTAAATTTTATGAGTAACCTGTTTACCGGACCAACTGATTACAATTTTAAAAAAATTTCTTTCATGCCCTTTTTATACACATTTATTTACGAAATAATTGAATAATCATTAAGTAATTCAGTAAAAAATTAATGTAAAATTGTTGTAAAAGGTCGTCTGGTAAAAGCAAAGACGATTTCATTTCAAAGTGTGAATGAAAAAATGTGATTTTTCAAGAAAATAAAATTGTTTGGAATTTTAAAGTTTTTTTAATTTTTCAAGATTACTATTAGCGTTTTGTTCTTACATTAAGTTCTAAACTTTATGGGTGGCCTGTATACCGGCCCAGCTGATTACAAATTATAAAAAAATTTCTTTTATGCGCTTTTTTATACATATTTATTTACGAAATAATTCAATAATTATTAAATAATTTAGTTAAAAAAATTTAATTCAGAAGAAAAATAAATGTAAAATTATTTTTAAAAAAATCGTCTGGTAAAAGTAAGTACGATTTTTATATCAATGAAAATGAGATTTTTCAAGGAAAGAAAATCGTTTGAAATTCCAGATTTTTTATTTTTTAAAATTGCTGTTATAAGTTTTGTTCTTACATTAAATTCTAAACTATATAGGTAACCTGTATACCGGCCCATCTAATAATATTTTTTTTATTTTAATTATTTTTATTTAAATTTTGCTTATAAATTTATTCTATTTTAATGTGTTTTGATTGCAGAAAAAGTTCCAACACAACCAATATTTTTTTTTCTTTATTATCAAGCATTGTATGAGGATAAAAGTGAAAAAAAAAAAAAAAACCCGACAGAAAAATGCCTTGTCTTCAAAATAGCTGTTGAATATTTTAAAGGGCGAAAATTTTTAGAAGTGAAAATTAGAGAGGTTTGACTACATAAAGAACTTTAATTTTATTAAATATTTTACTTTTAAACAAGTGTTTCTACTACTTCTTTGTCTTTAAATAAAATTTATATGTATTTATATGCAAATTGTACTCCTAAAATGAATTCGAGTTAAATGATCTACGTCAGACCTAAGTCATAGTAGTATAGTCATTATAGTCATATTCCCGTTTATAGGAATATGACTATATACAAGGTGATTATAATTAAAAGTCTCTCTTTCAAAATGCTGTAAAAAAAAAAAACCACTCGTCACAATGATTTCAAATTTTAACTGAAGATATTTGAAACGGAAACGGTTCGGCATCAAAAAAAGTTCCGAAGTGTGTTAATAGATGGTGTTCTAAGCGGCATAAAGAAAGTGAATTCGGCAGCCATTGATATTTTGAAAAGAAATTACAACGTATTTGGCATGAGTTGCACATTAAACCAACTGTAGTGTTCAATGTGCTTGATTGCTTCGGTTTTTTGACGGAAAAAATGACTTCCGAGTCATTCAACAGATGTGACACTGTGAGTGGAAAGCCCATCATCCACTAGGGCAAGGTCATATCAAATTGGATGGGAAAAATCGGAACTTTTTTTGATGCCATACCTTTTCCGCCTTCTTCAATATCTTCAGTTCAAATTTAAACTCAATGCGACGAGTGGTTCTCTTTTTACCGTTTTTTTTAATGTGGGACTTTAATTATAATCACCCTGTACATCGCATTCTTTTACAGAAATGTATTACACTATACTATACCGCTAACACTATAACTGCGCATGCGTATAGCTATATCGCGCAGGATACAAAGGAAAAGCGTGATTTAATATACTTCACATGAGTTATAAAGAATTACAAAAAAGTATTTGAAACCGGTAAATAAAGTTTTAATTTAGAAAATTACAAATGAATTATTTCAACTTATATCTTGCGATTTTTTTCCCATGTAATATCTTAATGTCAGGAGATATTAAGATATTAGAGTCTTTTGATACAACGTTTTTTTATCGTCCGATATTTTTCTTCCTAACGCATGCTCATAGGAAACATTGTACCTATTGCGCATGCTCATAGGCCTGCGCATGCACATCTAATACTGCACAATTGAACTATTGCTATGAGCATGCGAGCTAGAAGAAAAAAATATCGGACGATAAAAAACGTTATGCAAAAACTCTATTATATAGGAGATATTAAACTATATTAGGAGATATAACCAGGAGAATATTGTATTTATGAAATAATAGATTATAATATTTTTTAAAAAAAAAAAAATTGGTTTTATGTTGGGTTTAAGATATTTGTATTCAAATCACTAACGTTCTTTTGTCTCTCAAACAATTTATTCGAATTCAAACAAGTCATCACCGCTGACAAATTCATGGAAAAACCTCCCCACCCCTAAATAACGGATGCTTTGACCCCTCACTATTTGCCCCTCACCCCCGCGGTCTGGGAAACAATGGGAAAAACCCTCAGACGAGAGGTTTGCACACAGGGTTGAGTTGTTTTGCAGCGTTTTCTCAGGGGTGTCGCACGGGGGTTGAGCAAAGACAAGGAAAGTGGCATGAGACGTTACCAAACGAAAATCTCGAACGGGGAGTTGGAAGAGGGTGTTTACTCTGGAGGGGGTGCTTGGAATGTTGTTTTATAAAGAAACATTAGAAGTATCTGTAAAACGGATGCCGAAATAAATCGTTTGCTACTGGAAAAAAAATAAATATGAGAAGGAAAAAAAAAAAAATGAATAGAGAGTGTTTTCATTGCGTTGGTATATTTGTGGCTTTTGTTATCTTTTGTTGTTTCTTTATTTTGAGGGTTTTTTTTCGGAAAGAACTTCCGTTTTGCCAAGTAGTTGTTCTCGTTTGTGTAAATTTTTACAAAAAAATACTTTTACAATATTAAGTTTTAACTGTAATAAGTTAAATTAATTAAATAATTAATTTAAATATTAATATTAATTATTTTATAATTTAAAATATTAATTTTTATGGCACAATATTAACTTTTATAGGGCCTGAATGGCCGCGTGGCTAGCGTTCTGGCGCTCGGTACCACATGTTTCGGGTTCGAGTCCCCGCGGTGCCATGGATGTTTGTAGTGGTTCGGAATCCACTTTAAACCGTAGGTCCCGGTCCTAATAAGATCGTAGAGCGTTGCGGGGGTATTGTTACTCCGCGTCCGTATCTTCAAGTTACATGCGCCCCTGGGTAATGCAAAGTGAGTAACGTCTGTGCAGCGCTTGCCGTAAGGCATCTAAGACGTCCATGTCTGTATGCCAGCTGCATTGGAACAAAAATATTAACTTTTATTAAAAATATTCCTTGCATATATATTTTTTTGCAAATATTTTTTACTTGAATCTTAAAATACTAATTTTTGTATTGGTAAAAATAGTGAATTTTGTAAATATAAAATTGATTCATAATATTTATACATAATTTTATAATGTTTCAATAATTAATTTAAATCGTTTTAATTGACTGCTACAGTTTTAAATTATCTTAGTTTTCAACTAAAACAAATTGTTAAGGAATATTTACATTTATTCGAAGAATTTTGAAATTACAATTCATAAATTCCATTACTTTACATTAATAAATATTTTATTTTATTATTTTCTTCATTTATATATTTTCCTAATTTTAATTAATTATTTTCAGTTTTGCAATATTATAAATGCAAATAAATTGGGATCTTATATATTTGTAATTATAAAATGCATTTCTATTTAGTTTTATATTTTCAAATTTTTTGCTTAAATACACATCACTTATAAAATCAATCAGAAAAAATTTTCATATAGAATTTGTTTTTCAGTTTAAACGATAGACTGTAGAAGTTTCATGTCTCGTAGCTAAGGCTCTACGGGTCTTTTTATTGCCTTTCTATTAATTTAAAATATCATGCCAAGTATTATATCGATCAAGTTCAGTCTTCTTGTTTATATATATATATATACAGTGGTTATAAAAAATAATGGAAAGTAATAATAGAGTTATAAGGAATCATTTTCTATTATGGCGCATGGTTGCATGTAATACAGCTTTGATTCGCCTGCAAATCGTATCATACAAACGCTGCATTTTATGTACAGGTATATTGAATCATTCTTTATGGAATATTGTTTATGTTCCGGGAGGAGATGGCAGAGGAGAATATCGATTCGAATTGATCACTGTAAAATAGATCATAACGTTTCGATCATATTGAGGTCGGGGGACTGTGCGGCCTAAGATAGATATTTCACTTCAACCTCGTGTTCATCAAACCATGATTTGACAGGTCCCGCTGCATGAATAGGAGCATTTTCATCCTGGAAAATTCCATCTCCTGCAGGAAAAACTGCATCATAGGATGGACCTAGTCAGATAAAACTTCTCCATACTTCACCCCAGTGATCCTTCCTTTCTGGGTTACGATTGGGCCAGCTTTGCATACCATGGCAGATCCATATCCATGCTTGACAGCTGGAAGGAGGCAATCCAAAGATCCTCCAGGAGAAGGAGGTCCTCCAAATGTGCAACCGTCCTGTTGTGGGGAAAAGTGTGAAAGATGACAATATTCCACTTATCGACCAGGTTTTGTGACACCCCGGTATTTGATGTTTGGCATTAGCATGTGACAAGGGGCATGGGAATTGTTGCTCTGCCATAAATGTCATGTTTATGAAGGTGACTCTTAATTTTAATTATTGGCACAGGAGAATCCAGTTGTTTTCTTTTAGACATCACAATCCGCTTCAATACCTGTAGGTCTCTTTCACTGAGCTTCACCTTCCGTCAATTATTTTGCTTTCCGAGCTGTGTGTACGCTGTCATCCCTTTATACACCATCACTGTAGAAACGCCTAAAAGTTTCGGTCATAGTTACTCTAACTATTAGGGGTCCTACAATTTGGCCTCTTTAAACGTCTGCGAAATCGGACATTTCACGCTTTTGGCAAAAATTCAAAAGGTATACAACTTTACTAAAGCTACCTCATACTGCCATGATATATATTTTTTACATTAAAAAACCTAATAGCCAAGATTACATTTTAATGCTTACGAAGCGCATTCTAAAATATTACTTTTATTCACAGCCTTCTTCCGTTGTTTTGATAACCACCTGTATATACAGACAGTAGAACCTCTGTAAGTCGAACTTCAAGGCAGACGCCAAATAATTCGAGTTATAGAGTTTTCCGACTTATGGAGGTTTTCGACTTAGTGAATTTTGTAAGGAAATATTCGACTTGTAGAGATTTAAATTCTTTCTAACTTATCTTGAGTTGGAGAGGTAAAATAAATAAAAATTGAACTTACAGAGGTAATAAAATGAAATGAAAGTTCAAATGAAATCAATAGCAATAATAAGAATTATAATAAGATTATTTAGTAGAATTGTTTATTTTATTTACTATATACTCATACATTGTTTTCTAAGAAACAATGACGTGCATTGCCAGAAAATCGTTAAAGTCGGCAACTTATATTTCTTTGAGCTATAGAGGTAATTAGTTTCAAATGATCGAGTTGTAAAGGTTGTGAAAAAGATTGTAAAATCAAACATTGTTAATGTTCGAGATACAGAGGTCCAATTTTTTTTTTTCGAGTTACGGAGGGAAAAATATATACCAAAATGGCTTGTAGGGATTGACTAATTATTAGGAGGGTCGAAATTTCGAGTAATGGAGGTTTTTGGGCTTGAAGGGAAGGGAACAAAAAAAATTTTTCGAGTTGTGGAGGTTTTCGATTTATCGAGGTTCGACTTAAAGAGGTTCTACTGTATATGAGACTAACTATCTGCGTGAGAAATTAGAGTCTAAATATTAAATTTGCGATATTGATGTCGCTTTAATGGATAGTACACTGATTTTCGAAATTCGATTTCGAGGCTAGATTCGAAATAGGCCAATAGTGTCTTATATCTAAATCAAGGGTGAATACTGTGAATTTGTTGGATGCAAAAGTGCTTCCTTGAGTCAAGGAGAAAAGGATATAAAAATGTGCTTGAATATGAATAGCAATAAAAGAAATTTATTCAATAAAAGAAATTGCAAAGACATATATTTAGCATATTTTAATATTTCTTCCATATCTTTTATTAAATGTTCTTATTGAACAGTGCTTTCGGAAACGATAATTGTCAGGAAATTTCACATTCTAATCAGGAGGCAAAGTACAGTTATCGATATGATTTTATCGCCATTAATTTTAGATAAATAGAAGACTACATACAGATAGAAACAAACCAAAAAAAAAAATTGTTCCTTTCTAATATTTAGATTTTTAATATATTTATAAACTGTAAAAGTTTTTAATATTGTTAAACATTCGTTTTTATATTATATTTATTGCTGATAATAATAATATCGAAGTTCATCACTAAATTCCTTTGATCTTTACAATTAAATTAAATATTAATAACTAATTTTTCATAACATACATTTTTTTAAGAAAATATTTCTGGATTTTATGTAAATATATATATTTAAGTCTTAATATATCCTGAAGTAAAAAAAAAGTTATTTAAAAAAATATTTATTTATTATTTTTATATATTATTAAATATTCAATATTTAAATATTTATTTAAATTTTTTTTTTAATTTTTATTTATTATTTTTTAAATACTTGTTTAAATTTTAAATGTATATATATATATATATATATATTTTATGTGCACTATTTGCGAATTCTTTACATATAATTTAATATGTCATTAATATAATACAATTATATTTTTCATAAATTAGCAAGTCGTACTGTTCTTGAAAAACTTAATACGGAAATGCATTAATCTAAAATGTGATCACCAAACTTGTATCAACAATCTATCCGTTAAAAATCTTCATCTCAAACAAAACCTCCCCAAAAAATAGCAACTCTCTCCCCACATCAAATTAAGTACAAAGGAATACTTTATTGAATCCCGAAGTCCGTGCTTTATTTCCAGATGTCTTTTTAAATGGCTCGGCATTAAACCTAAAAACATTCTATTTATGGTAGAACAATAATTATCCGGCAATGTAGAAAAACAGCGCGTTTTTGCGACTTTTCCCGTCTAATTGGTTTTGCGTAAAGAACTTTTTATTCCAGCTAATCGAATCAAATGGTCGGATTATAAATGATGATGAGGTAAAAGAACAATTGATCCTTTAAAAAATGGTGTCTTATGACAGCAGCAGAGGATTCAAATGGAAATGCAACGACATATCAATTGGAGAAACGATTACTTAAAATTAATAAGGCTCATTTAAAGTAATTGTATGAAATTAATCGCGGTTTCTAATATGTCAGAAAATATTACTATTCTGTTCAGCGTTTAAGGAATTTCTAAATGCGTTTTAATAATTGTGGCAATTTTTTTAATTCTAGTGAGTTATTTATAACAATTTTTTTTTTAAATTGTGTTTTACTTTTCCCAGATAAGAACTGTTATAAAAATTAAATAATAAACATTTGAAATATAAATAGTATAACTTAAAAAAGATGAATATATATATGCATTTTATTATATATAAATTTGAATGGCCTTTTATAGACTTGTAGCAGTAATGCATTTGTTAATTTATTATAATTCGTTTATTTATTATAATTTTAAAACATTTCGGCAAGAGACTGCTCGGTCTATTTTTAAAGAAAAATATTGCGCAAACTAAAATTACTTTCTTGCAGAATTAAATAAAAATTGTAATATTTTAATAAAATTAATACATTGCAACAATATCAATATTTAATTTCTCATAACTCTGTTACTTAACCAATATTTTTAATTTTTTAATGGTTCAGTAACAATTTTTTTTTTTGGTTTTAAAAGCATTAAGAAAACTGAAATTATTTTCTTGCAGACCCAATATTAATTAAATAAAAAATGTTATTTTATAAATACAAATAATGCATTGTAACAATATCAATATTTAATTGTTTATAAGTGTGTTAAACTTGTTTTTATTGGGATCGGTGAGAAAACTTAATTGGTTTTCAATATTAAAACCACAATTTTATAATGACATTTTAAAGAATTTCTGTGACCTGTTTATTTATGATCTATTTGCTTTATGGCGTCATATATAATGTTCTTTATATGCACTGTTTGCAAATTCTTTGTATATAATGTACCAATTTTAATAAGGAACAATTATGCGGGGTTTTTTAATATAACATGTAGTAATATGAACAAAACGAATTTTTGAAGAAAAACAAAGAATAATAATAATAATTTTAAGAATAATAAAAAACAAAGAATAATAAAAAACAAAGAATAATCAAAAAACAAAGAATAATAATAATTTTAAGTACAAAGGAATGTATATATATAAATTTGAATAAATATATATATAATATATAAATTTGAATGGTTATTTATAGATTTGTAGCAGTTATGCAGACATTGTTAACTTCCTTTTTTATAATTTGTTTACTTATTATAAATTTAAAACATTATACTTAGAGTGTTAAGTTAATTTTATTAAGCGAATCCACTTCGTTTGTAATAAAATTTAAAAACAATTAATATAAAAAAAAAAATTTTAAGTCAATTCTACTTTTTATTTTTTCACTCTATTACAGAAAGTCCTTTATAAATAATTTTCATTCATTTTTCTAAAAGTTTATCTGCGTCATCTATTGGTAGATATATACAACTCAAATCTAAAAATAAACTAAAAATTAATTAACAAATTTAATTACTGATTTAATATTGTTAAAAAAAAACTGTATTAACATCATGTTTTCACTACAAGTTAAGAAAAAAATGTATTTGAACTTGAGTGGAGGAATAAAAAAGTATTTTATAAATACGATTGAAAATTTGAACAAGATATATAAGGGAGTAAGCTAATAGAACGAATTGGAAAAAAAAAGAAAAGAAATATTGATAAACTGAAATTACTTTCTTTACAGACGCATTAAAGTATAATTGCCTGTTTTTAATTATAAATTTTTAAAAAAATTAAACATGCATTATTACAGAATTTAATACGGAAAGTGCTTTAATCCAAAAGGTGATCACCGAAATTGTATCAACAATCGATCTGTTAAAAAAAAAAATCTCCATCTCTCAAACAAAAAAACCTCCCCAAAAATAGCAACTCTCTCACCCTCATCAAATTAAATACAAAGGAATACTTTATTGAATTCCAAAAGCTCGTGCTTTATTTCCAGGTGTCTTTTTTTTTTTAAATGGCTCGGCATTAAGCCTAAAATACATCCTATTTCTAGTAGAACAATAATTATCCGACAATGTAGAAAACAGCGCGTTTTTGCGACTTTCCCTGGCTAATTGGTTTTGCGTAAAAGAACCTTTTATTTCAGCTAATCGAATGAAATGGTCGGATTATAAATGATGATGAGGTAAAAGAACAATTGATCCTTTAAAAATGACGTCTTATGAAACAGCAGCAGAGGATTCAAGACGGAATTCAATGACATATCAATTGGAGAAGCGATTACTTAAAATTAATAAGCATCATTTAAAATAATTGTATGAATTAATCGTGGTTTCTAATATGTCAGGAAATACTACAATTCTGTATAGAGTTTAAGTAATTTCAAAATGCGTTTTTAATAATTGTGGCAATTTTTTTAATTTTAGCAGTTATTTATTTATAGTAGATTTTTGCTATTGTGTTTTTGTTTTTCTCTACAAAAGTAAGAATTGTAATAGTATTAAAATACTAGAAAATTAAAATGTCATAAAGTAAAGTATTACTTAAAAGAACAAAAATAATAATTTCATAATATATCTAAGTTTTAATGGTTATTTATAGGCTTGTAGCAGACATGCATTTGTTAATTATAATTTGTTTATTTATTATAATTTTAAAACATTACACTAAGAGTGTTCGGTTTATTTAAATATATATATATATATATTGTGAAAACTAAAATTACTTTCTTGCTGAATTAATTAAATAAAAATTGTAATTTTGAAATAAAATTAATACATTGTAACAATATCAATATTTAATTGTTTACAAGTGTATTAAACTTGTTTTTATTGGGTCGGTGCGAAAATTTATTCGGTTTTCAATATTGAAAGCACAATTTTTATGATGATATCTTAAAGAATTTCTGTGTCCTGTTTATTTAAGATCTATTTGCTTTATGGCGTCATATATATTCTTTATGTACACTGTTTGCAAATTCTTTGAGTAAAATGTACCATTTTTAATATAGAACAATTATGTTTTCTTTTTAAATTTAACGTGTAATACTATTCTTGAAGAATTTAGTACGGAAATGGTTTAATCTAAAGGGTGATCCCCAAGCTTGTATCAACAATCGATCTATTAAAAAAAAATCTTCATCTCAAACAAAAAACTCCCCAAAAATAGCTACTCTCGCTCCGTCATTAAATTAAGTACAAAGGAATACTTTATTGAATCCCGAAGTCCCGTGCTTTATTTCCAGGTGTCTTTTTTTAAATGGCTCGGCATTATACCTAAATGAATTCTATTTTCTGGTGGAACAAGAATTATCCAACAATGTAGAAAATAGCGCGCTTTTGCGACTTTTCCCGGCTAATTGGTTTTGCGTAAAGGACTTTTTGTTCCAGCTAATCGAATGAAATGGTCGGATTATAAATGATGATGAGGTAAAAGAACAATTGATTCCCTTAAAAATGGCGTCTTACGAAAAAGCAGCAGAGTATTCAAATGGCATGCAATGACATATCAATTGGAGAAGCGATTACTTAAAATTAATAAGGATAATTTAAAATAATTGTACGAATTAATCGTGGTTTCTAATATGTCAGTATACACTACTATTGTGTTCAGAGTTTAAGGAATTTCAAAATGCATTCTAATAATTGTGGCAATTTTTTAATTCTAGTTCTATATGTAGTAAATTTTTTTCAATTGTGTTTTAGTTTTTCCCAGATAAGAACTGTTATAATATTAAAATATTAAAAAAATTGAAATATCATAAAGTAAAGTATTAGTTAAAAAATGCAAAATAATTATATTATATATAAATTTTAATGGCCATTTAGAGGCTTGTAACATTTATGCATTTGTTAATTTAATATAATTTGTTTATTTATTATCATTTTAAAACATTACACTAAGAGTGTTCGGTCTATTTAAAAAAAAAAATATATTGCCAAAACTAATATTACTTTCTTACAGAATTAATTAAATACAAATTGTAATATTTGAAATAAAATGAATAATTGCAACAATATCAATATTTAATTTCTTATAACTCTGTTATTTAATGAATATTTTTATATTTTTTTATTGGTGCGATAAGAAAGTTCTTTCCGTTTTTCACCTTTTAAAAGCATTGCGAAAAACTGAAATTACTTTCTTGCAGACAAAATATTAATCAAACAGAAAGTGTATTTTTAAATAAAATTAATACATTGTCACAATATCAATATTTATTTGTTTATAAGGGCATTAAACATGTTTTTATTGGCTCGGTAAGACAATTTATTAGGTTTTCAATATTTAAAGTACAATTTTTATAATTACCTTAAAGAATTTCTGCCTCCTGTTTATTTAAGATCTATTTGCTTTACGGCGTCATAAAGAATATATATATATATATATATATGCATTGTTTGCAAATTCTTTGTATGTAGTGTACCATTTTTAATATGGAACAATTATGTTTTTTTTAAATATAACATGTAGTACTGTTCTTGAAAATTTAATACAGAAATACTTTAATCCAAAAGGTGATCACCAAACTTGTATCAACAATCTATCCGTTAAAAATTTTCATCTCAAACATAAACTCCCCAAAAATAGCAACTCTCTCCCCCTCATCAAATTAAGTACAAAGGAATACTTTATTGAATCCCGAAGTCCCGTGCTTTATTTCCAGATGTCTTTTTTTAAATGACTCGGCATTAAGCCTAAATACATTCTATTTTTGGTGGAACAATAATTATCTAGCAATGTGGAAAACAGCGTTTTTGAGACTTTTTCCACTAATTGATTTTGCGTAAAGAACCTTTTTTTATTCCAGCTAATCGAATCAAATGGTTGGTTTATAAATGATGATGAGGTAAAAGAACAATTGATTTTTTAAAATGGCGTCTTATGAAAAAAGCAACAGAGATTCAAATGGAATGCAATGACATATCAATTGGAGAAACGATTACTTAAAACTAATACTGATCATTTAAAGTAATTGTATGAAATTAATCGTGGTTTCTAATATGACAGACAATATTACTGTTCTGTTCAGAGTTTAAGTAATTTCAAAAATGCGTTTGAATAATTGTGGCAATTGTTTAAAATTAGGGAGTTATTTATAGTAGATTTTTTTTAAAACTGTGTTTGAGTTTCACAGATAACTGTTATAATATTAAAAATATCATAAAGTAAAATATTACTTAAAAAAGCAAATAATAATAATAATAATAATAATAATTTTATATTATATTGTATTGTATAAAATTTGAATGGTTATTTATAGTCTTGCAGCAGTTATGCATTTGTTAATTTATAATAATTTGTTTATTTATTATAATTTTAAAACATTATACTTAAAGTGTTTAGTCAATTTTATTATTATGTGAATCCATTTCATTTATTAGAATTAAAAAACAGAAATATTGATAAACTGAAATTACTTTCTTGCAAACCCAATATTAATTAATTAAGAAGTGTAATTTTGAAGAAAAATTAATACATTGTAAAAATATCAATATTTAATTGCTTAGAAGTATGTGAAATTTATATTATATAGAAAATTAAACGTGTTTTTCTTTGATAATTTATCAATATCCGATTTTTAAACTTCATCAATATTTTACAAATAAAACTTAACAAAAATAGTATGCTATGACTTATAATAAACATTTTAATTCTTTCCGGTAACGTGATAAGTGCAATAAATTTATTAGACGCATGTTAAAAATAATATTATTCACAACTATTTGGTGCATATAGCAACTCTGTGTTGTTTCTTATCCCACTTGGTCGACAGCAACATCTAGGCCAAGTTCAAGAACTGGTGTGAACCATGGAACAAGTAGGGGCACCTTTTGTTGTGTTGGAGCACTCGTAGGTAGAAGTCTGACTTGGCTCCGTGTCGCTGAAGAAGGATGGCAGTGCCTTTCAGGGAGGACTTTTAGGGAGTAACTATCCTGCCCTTGCATATCGTATGGAGGAAAAAAAACCGAGAAAGCTCCCACCATGTAGTCCGACTCACGAGGCAAAGTTGCTGAACATCCTAAACGCCATCGAGTCTCCTCGTTTTTGTAAAACAGTGTCTACAACAAAGCGGCCAGCGGATTGAACATCAGCCCTAACGCTCACCAGCGGTCCACGTTGCCATTGAGCAGGACTAACTTTCTAAGATATATTTGATTCTCTAACCAGTTTTTCAGCCGTCCAATATATTTGTTGGCTCGTGAATATTTTTTCTTTCTAATACAGCTGGCAAACACAGACACCTTGGTGTTGGATGCCTTAAGGTGGGTGCTGCGCAGACGTACTCACTTTGCATTACCCAGGGGGCGTGTAACTTGAGGATAAGCCACGGACGCGGAGTAACAATGCCCCGCAACGCTCTACGATCTTATTAGACCGGGACCTACTTTTTAAAGTGGATTCCGAACCACTACAAACAACCATGGCACCGCCGGGACTCGAACTCGAAACCTGTGGTACCGAGCGCCAGAGCGCTAACCACTCGGCCATTCAGGCCCCATAGCTCGTGAATATAATATAAGGATACATAAAAAGTTGTATAAGCAGTTTAGTTAAAAATAAAATCAGCAAGTTCAAATATTTAAATGGTTAATTAATCACAATTTCTCTTCTACTAATTATCTTAAATCTTTTTAAAATTTCAAATTAAATGATAATTATGAGAGAAAAATTCTCAATAAAAAGTAATAAAATTTTTAACTAAGATACAAACAGAATAAAAATTTATTTTGAGGAATTTTTCATCAAACCTAAAACAATATTTCATACATTCAATATAAATTTTTTGAACTTTACGATTTGTCATTCATCAGCAGTTCATATCTTAGAATAGATAAGAAATTAGTCTCAAAAATGATAAGAAGTAGGAAGAACAAAATGATTATGACTTTTTTTTTTTTAAACAGATAATGTGATATCTTTATTGCTCGCCATCTGAAACGATCAAGATATCTGAAGAAAAAAAAAAGTTATTTTTAAGGACCTTTGTGGTCTCGGTCTTTGTGGTTGCTTTTTCAAGAAATATTTTATATATTGATTGTATCTAAAAATTTTAAAATATATACATATATATATCAATCTGTTCAACATAATTACCTTATTTCCACCAGCTTTTTAAAAAATTTAATTTGAAGATTTTAACCAGTTATACTGCCTTGACTAGTGCTCGGTGGGCTCGAGTCCGGCGATACCATTGATGTTTGTAATGGTTCGAAGTCCACTTTAAATCGTAGATTCCGGTCTAATATGACTGTAGAGCTTTATTCGTAGGGTTTCTGTAAAAAGAAAACATCTCTTTTCTCTAAATCTGTCAGTAGGTCTTGTCCCACTATGAGGCTGTTGTACTTTTTGATGATGATGATACATGTTCAGATATTTAAATGATTAATAATGTGATTTAGTACTTAATTAGTTTGTCTTTTTAACTAATTTTAATATTTATCTTAAATTATTGTTAAAACTATTAATTAAATGATAATTACCAGTAAAAAATTGTCAATCAAATTTTATTAAGATACAAACAAAATAAAAACTATATTCTGAGGAATTTTTCATCAAACCTAAACCAGCATTTCATACATTCAACATAATTTTTCCAACTTTCGATATGTCATTCATTAGCAGTTTATATCTTACAATAGACAGGAAGTTGGTCCTAAAAATGATAAGAAGTTGGAAAAAAAAATAATATTCTTTTTGAACTGATAATTTGATATCTTTATTCCTCTCTTTTTTGATGCAGGTTTTTTTTTTAAAGAACATTTTATGATTCCTGATTCATTTGGATAAGTTTGAAGTGAACGTGAATTGTTTTTTCAAGAAATATTTCATACATTGATTGGATCCTTAAATTTTTTTAAAAAATATATAAATCCGTTCGACATAATTATCTAATTTCTACTCACATTTTAAAATTTTCTAATATAAGCTGATTTATTTTTTATTTAGATGATTTTAACTAGTCATACTGCCTTGAATTGCGCTCGGTGCCACAGGCTTCCGGTTCGAGTCCCATGGATGTTCGGTCATGGATGTTTGTAGTGATTCGGAATCCACTTTAAACCATAGGTCCCAGTATAATATGACTGTAGAGCTTTAGGCGTAGGATTGACAACCCTACCCCTTAAAAAGAAAACATTTCACGTTTTGAAATTTACCAGAAGCCAGCAGACAGTTTTGGTCCACCCTAGGGCTGTTGCAACAATGAAGAATATGACTAATATACCAAGAAATGTTATTTTGAAGTAACACAGTAATTTTAAATAACAAAAAAATCATTTCCTTCCAAAGATCGATAAAAAAAATTAAATAAAATCCTCTATATTCTCTAGTAAGAAAGATATTTATGATTGAATTGATTTATTTTAATCATCATAGCGCAACCACTCCAAGTGGGCCAAGGCCGTCTGCCTACTGGCAGATTTCAAAACATGAAATTATTCGTTTTACAAGATGGGGTTATCAGCCCTACGCCCAACGTTTCACGTCATGTTAGACTGGGGTCTACGGTTTAAAGTGGACTTCGAACCACTACAGGCGTCGTCGACACCATCGGACTTGTACCCGAAACATGTTGGTACCGAGCACCAGAGTGCAAGTAACTCTGCCATCAGGCCCCTGTTAACAAGTGGGCTGAAACGTTCGTAGGCTGACACATAGATGGCGCTACTAGTATTAAATCCATATAATTTTTAGTTAGCCCTAACCTTCAAAAGACACGTGTATAAATTTGACAGCTGTTGCACTATTAGTATGTGAGGAACAGGATTTTTAGTGTTCATCACGTGCAGTCCACTCGGCTGACAGTCGATTGGACTCCGGTGTGAAATGATGGAGCCATGTTTCATCCATTGTCCGCATATCGACGCAAAATTCGGGATTATTACTATTAAAGAGCTCCAAACACTGCTTAGAATCATCAATTCGTTGTTGTTTTTGGTCGATTGTGAGCTCGCGCGGCACCCACTTTTAACAGAGCTTTCGCATATCCAAATATTCATTCACGATATGTCTAACACGTTCCTTTGATATCTTTAGGGTCTCAGCTATCTCAATCAACTTCACTTTACGGTTATCAGAAATTATTTTGTGGACTTTTTTCATGTTTTCGTCGGTAACAGCTTCTTTGGGGCGTCCACTGCGTGCTTCGTCCTCGGTGCTCATTTTGCCTCGTTTAAATTTAGCAAACCACTTCTCTACGGTTGATTTTCCTGGTGCAAAGTCCGAATAATGTTTATCAAGCCAAGCCTTGGCTTCATTTGTTTTTTTTTTTTGGCCAAAAAGTAATGCCTTATTAACAGACGAACTTCCTTTTTTCAAACTAACAAAAGTTGCTTCACTAAAAATGCTATAACTCACATACTATAGTGCAACAGCTGTCGAATTTATACACGTGTCTTTTGAAGGTTAGGGCTAACTAAAGGTCATATGGATTTAATACTAGTAGCGCCATCTGTGTGTCAGCCTATGAACATTTCAGCCCACCTGTTATATATATATAACAGAAAATTCAAATTTAAAAATCCCTAGATAGCTAAGCCTATTGTACCGAATGAGTGTGTGTTTAGATATATTATTCATGGACTGCAATTCTGGCTCAACACAAAAAATTAAGTTTTCGCATAAGCATTTTTATAGATTTCGTTGGTTTTGAAATACAGAATCACTTGTAATTAATGGATTAAGAAACCGCGCATTAACATAAGTAGTAAACATATAGAAATGGAGAAATATATTGGGGCCGGATTTCAATGATTTTTTTTTAAATGAAATATTGAACGCAATCTTCATTTTGCACGTAACCAACAACAATAAATTTATGTATCTTTTAATCTGCGAGTTTTCGACAAAGTGCAACTAACTGTCAATGGCGTCACTCAAAATTCTTTTTCCTTAGCTGTGCCAGTATTGCAGTTCATGGACGATGTAAACAAATCCAAAACAGTTTCTAAATCAATCTGAAGGAAAAAGGAGTGTTTCCTTGCGCTAAATGCTATTGCCTCAAGCATGAAAAAAAAAATTAGAAACATGTTTAAATTTAGATGTACATGTTGAACGGTTCAGTTTCTGTACTTTCTTGATTATACTAGGTCACTCCTACTTTTCCACAACTGCATTCTATTTCCCACATAGTAGGATTGGAACTCAGATATACCAAAATATTCTTGTAAATTTTAATATTTTGCAATATATATCATTTAACTATAAATAATTATATCAAATAAATTTTTTAACATAGCTTTTTTAAAAAGCATTGTAAATAAGGTGCTAAGGAAACCGTTTTTCGAACTTTTGATATTGTTTTAGAAAGATTATCGCCAACACATGTCGCCAATATATATTATTGCCAACACATATCGCCAATATATATTATTGCCAACACATATCGCCAATATATATATTGCCAACACATATCGCCAATATATATTATCGCCAACACATATCGGCAATACATATTATCGCCAACACATATCGCCAACACGTATCGCCAATACATATTGTCGCCAACACATATTACTATGCATTAGATTTGAAATTCTCAAATTTTGGTTATAAACTTTTATTTCATTTAATTGATATATATTGAATTTAAAAATAAAATTACATTCCGTGAAAACCTTCTGCATAGATTATTTCTTTCAACTTTCTGTTTATGTCATTTCCTTTCTGGCGATATTAAAACAAATACTTATGATAGCATTCTTTTTTTATCTGTCATTCCGGTTTGATTTGGTTTAGCGCTCTACGGTCATCTTGTGCACACTTTAGGCCAAATAGATCGGGACCTATAGTTAAACGTGGATTCCGAACCACTCACAAACATTCATTCCACCGTCAGGATCTAGCATTCCGGAGAAAATACACTAAAAATAATAAATAAATATTCAATATTACACCTATCATGTTTAAATTTTTATTAAGGTAGTAGTCTGACTTGGCCCTGTGTCTCTGACGAAGAAGGACAGTGCCTTCCGTGAGGACTTTTAGGAGGAACTATCCCACATTTTCTTATATAAAAAAAACACGGATAAATCCCACCAGATAGTGTCCGACGAACGAGGCAAGATGCTGAACATCACAAACACCACCGAACCACCTAGTGTTTTTGAAACAGTGTCTACAACAAAGCTGCCAATGAATTAAATCTCAGTCCTAATATTCACCAGTGGCCCTCGTTGCCACTGAGCCATGAGTAGGGAGCAAATTTTTTATTATCATTCGAATGCAGTAATTCTAAGTTACAAAGTTTTTAAGCAATGTATTTATAGTTTAATAGCAATTTTCTGCTATTATTTTGGCATAACTGATCAAAATTTTGTCGCTATAGAAACGACCTTGAATGAATATATATATTCTATGTATAAATAATTAGGACATGATGGCCGAGTGACGAGCGCTGGGTGCCAAAGCTATGGGTTCGATTCCCAACGCGGCCATGGATGTTTGTAGTGGTTTGGAATCCACTTTAAACTGTAGGTCCCTTTCTAATGTGGCTGTAGAACTTTGAGCGTATGACTGACAGCCCTACCCCCTCAAAACAAAACATTTGTCGTCTCGAAATCTTCCAGTAGGTGTACAGCCTTGGCCCACCATGGGGTTGTTGCGTCATTGATGATGATGATGTATAAATAATTGAAACTTTCTTTGAGGATTCCGTTTATTTACAAATTCATGGGTGGTTCATGTTTTTTAATACTTATAACTACTCCATTTATTTCTTTTTTGTCGATAATTTTTTTATTAATATTATCATGTATCATGTGTGAACATGATGTCCATGCTAAACATCTTAGGCGTATAAAAAAAAAGTGATTGATTTCATTTGTCGCTCTATGATCATTTTGTGCACACTTTGGGCTAATTAGACCGAGACATACAGTTTAACGTGGATTCCGAACCACTCAAAATCCATTCTACCGCTAGGTTTGGTTTGGTTTGTCGCTCTACGGTCATCTTATGCACACTGTAGGCTAAATAGACCGGGACCTACAGTTTAAAGTGGATTCCGAACCACTACAAACACTCATGGCACCGCTGCTACTCGAACCCGAAACCTGTGGTACCGAGCGCCAGAGCGCTAGCTACTCGGCCAACAGGCCCACTTCCACCGCTAGGATTCGAACTAGAAGTCTGTGGTACCAAAGGCCAGAGCGCAAGCCAATTGGCCATCAGACCGCAACTAATTAATAGAGTACAAAATAAAAATTCCCAATAGTGACAAAGCGTAGTCTGAAGTTAAAAATATCTAAACTGAATTTTGGTTTGTCGCTCTACGCTCATTTTGTACATACTTTGGGCTAATTAGACAATTTAACGTGGATTCCGAACCCCTAACAAACATCTCGCCACCTCCAGGATTCGAACCTGAAACCTGTGGTACCAAACGCCAGAGTTCTAGCCATATATTGGCCATCAGGCCGCCCAAAACATGGCAAGCTATAAAATTAAAAATAAGTAATAGTATAAATTATTAATTGGGCCTGAATGGCCGAGTGGCTAGCGCTCTGGCGCTCGGTACCACAGGTTTCGGGTTCGAGTCCCGGCGGTGCCATGGATGTTTGTAGTGGTTCGTAATCCACTTTAAACCGTAGGTCCCGGTCCTAATAGGATCGTAGAGCGTTGCGGGGGCATTGTTACTCCGCGTCCGTGGCTTATCTCCAAGTTACTCGCACCCCCTGGGTAATGCAAAGTGAGTAACGTCTGCGCAGCGCTTGCCTTAAGGCATCCAAGACCAAGCTGTCTAAGTGTTTGCCAGCTGCATCAGAACAAAAAAAAATTATTAATTAAAATAGATTCATCTCGTCGAGTAACACGAGAAATCTCTTTTCAAAAACATTTATTTAAAGAAAGCGCTGATTTTCACATGATTTCATATTCATGTGTGTTTTAAAATTGGCAAGAAATATGTGTCGCCAAACACAACGATTGACGCCATATCAAGTAACATGCTCTGTGGTTTATTTTGAATTGTCTGGCTTTCTAAATATAAACATTATTGCTTCAATGTCCCCAAAATAGTAGTAGTAAACATAAACTAAGGAGATTAGTTTATGTTTATTAAAGTTCATTGAACCATGACTTAACAGACTGTCTGAATTGGGTAGTGCTTCTTATAGTATTGGAACAATTGTTTCTTCGTAAAGTTCTAGACTTATTCAATTTTTTTTATATTCCTGTCGCTATTGCATTTTATAGTTCTTGTGAGGTTTCTACACTTTAGAATTCCGATCTCTAAGTCAGCGCCAAATCGAATCGCCAAACCGCAGTAATCGTAATGTTTGTTTAGGACGGGACTTATCGAAAATCACCTGGAAAAAATCGCCAAATAAATAAGGGCATTCCTAAAGAACAGAATTGCCTTTCTTATAACATTCTGACCAATTGCTTCATAAATTTCTTGGGTTATTGAGCATTGGTATACTTCCATGTGTATTCGCCCAACAAAGTACATTCACACATGAAATATAATATAAAAAATTGAAATTCGTGAAAGGAGGGGTTTTTTTTTTTTTTTTGTATTCTACCCTAATTCAAAAAGCGTATTTTTTCCCCTTTTGATATGCTTTTTAAATATGGCGTATAAATTTAATCTATTCCAGCGCGTTTTGATCTAAAAAAAAATCCAATGCAATCAATATTTACTTTTTTCTGTTATTGTGAATATTTTTTTATTGCAAATTGTATGTTTTGTAGTAAATTGTAAACTTTCTAAAAAAGTAAATAATTTTTAAATTGTAATTTTTGTAAATTTAATTTGTAATTGTTAATTATTTCTTGAAGGTAAAAGTGGAAATTTTTTTTAAAAAATGGTAGAATTTCTTAAGGAAAATGGCCTGTTCAAAATAATTGTGTGATATTTTACAGGGGGGGAAAATTACCGAAGGCTTACTAGATAAAGAAATCAATTTCACTTAATATTTTTTTTTTCTAAACTAATGTTTTTATTAGTATTTTGTTGCAATTAAATAAAATTTATATAGCCGAGTTATAATTTGACATATGTTATTTTCGTCGGTTTTATCTATAGCGTAACTTCAGGTTATTACTAACTTCTGTTATTGATTATTGGGCCTGATGGCCGAGTGACTAGCGCTCTGGCGCTGGATATCTCAGGTTTCGGGTTCGAGTCCCAGAGGTGCCATGGATATTCGAAATTAGTGGTTCGGAATCCACCTTAAACTATAGGTCCCGATTTAATATGGCTGTTGGGCGTAGGGTTGACAACTATACCCCTTAAAAAGAAAAACATCTCGTCTCGTAAACTGCCAGTAGGCAGACGCCCTTGACAAACGATGGAGCTGTTACGCCAATGATGATGATGATGTTATTGAGTATTATACAAATGTAAAACCTCAATTCACATTTTATTTTCTAGTTAGCCTCGTAATATCTCTATTTTTACCTTTAAAAGTTATATAACAGAAATTTTTTTAAAACTTAACAGTTTTTGAAAGATTAAAACCTGGAGAACAGAACTTTCGCCATTCATTATTATCGGGGAGAAAGATGTTATCTTGTTAAGAAATTCAAGGCGTCAACAAAAAATAAAAGTGAAACTATTAAAAAAAAAGTAAAAGTATAAATTATTATTTAGAACTCTACTTCATCTCCTCTCACATCTCGAGAAACTTCCATTTCAGAAACTTTTATTAATTGTTCATGACTTTCTGCAGACATTTTTATGAAGTTGCTTCTAACTTTCATATAAAGCTGAAACTAGAATGATTTGTTTCATAATATGTTTGTGAATATTTCTTCTGTGAAATTACTTTAAGGGTGTTCCGCATTTTTAAGTTTCAGCTTGCTAATTTGGCGGGGTTTTTTCCGTTGCAGTTTTCGCCAAGTAAACAAAGTTTACCCTAAACAAACAAAATGGATTTGACATTTTTTTATCACTGCCCTTTGGCGTTTCCATTTGGCGCGGATGAGAGACGAGTCGAAATCAAAACCTTAATATGCAGAATCGCCTTCTTTAATTGGCGGAATATTTAAGATACAGAAATTAATGCATTTATTTAATTTTTTTTCAATTCCTTCTATTATCTCACACTCTCCATATATATATATCTTGTTCAAATTTTCAACCGTTCATAAAATACATTTTATTCATCCACTCAAGATCAAATACATTTTTTTGAACTTTTAGTGGATGACACTGGATGTTAATACAGTTTTTCAAATATTAATTCATTAATTAAATTAAATTAATTAATTTTTAGTTTTTAGATTTAAGTTGCATGTATCTACCAATAGATGGCGCCAGATAAACTTAAAAAAATGAATGAAAATTATTTATAAAGGACGTTTCTGCAATATAGGAAATGAATTAAAAATAGTAATTGACTTAAAAAAAAATTTTTTTATTACTTATTCAATTTCGTTGGGGATTCTTTCGTTGGCCAATTGGCGATCGCTAAGAAAACCGATGGGTCATTTGCACACTTATTACAAGATCATACTTGTAGAGTAATGGATCGTACTAATATCATAATATGCATAAAAAAAAATAAAAGTAATGTAAAGAATGAATCTACACAAAGAAATACACAACATGGCTGCCAGAATATCTACTTATTTATTATTAAGATACATTCCATTAATTAAAAGTAACTAAAATTAATTAAAAGTAAATAAACAATTATTTTACGATAAAAAATATACAGATATATATCATTTATTTTTTTTCTTTCTAATGCAGCTGCCATACACTGAGACAGCTGTCTTGGATGCCTTAAGGCAAAGCGCTGCACAGACATCACTCACTTTGCATTACCCAGGGGGCGCGTGTAACTTGAAGATAAGCCACAGACGCGGAGTAATAATGCCCCCGCAATGCTATGATCTCTATGATCCTATTAGACCGGGACCAACGGTTTAAAGTGGATTCCGAAACACTACAAACATCCATGGCACTGCCGGAGACTCGAACCCGAAACCTGTGGGGCTCGGTACCGCAGGTTTCAAGGTCGCTCAGCCATTCAGGTCCGATATATATCATAATGTACATAAAAAATGAAAGTAAAAATGAATGAGCAAATCAACAATATGGCTGCCAGAATATCTAATTAAGTATTATTAATTAATTAATTCACAAATTAATACTTACAATTGATACAAAATTAATCGAAAAATTTGAACGAACGAAGCGCGATCTAGCAACACTGCGATTTAGTAACTAGTGTGCAAATGGCCCATAGGCTTTCTTAGCGATCGCCAATTGGCTGGCACCTCTAAAGGAAGTCCTCATTTCTTGAAATCATGGAATGACAAATGCAAACAAAATGGTATGGGTTGAACCAGGGTGGTAACTACAAATTTTTCTTGACTGCTATAGACAGTTTGCTCGAGAAATTATGACTTAAGTCATAATCTCTAGTGAGTTCCAGTCTAATGTGAGTGTAGAGCTTTGGGCATAGGTTTTGACTACCTTACCCGTAAAAAGAAAAATATCTCCGTCTCGGAGTCTATCAGTGGGAGACCGATCTTAGCCAGCCATGGGAATGTTGAAAAGAAGTAAAAATTATTAGTATTATTATTATCTCAATCTGAAATTATTAATATTTAGTGTGGTGAAAACAAATATTGGTTGAAATCTAGAATACTGTACCTCTGAGAAAGTGCAAATCTTGCAACCCGAATAATTTCGTCAATTTCTTTTAGGGTTACAATATTTTAGAGGAATTCGTAACTTCTTTTTCGGAACAATATAATGACTATTGATTTCTACTTTGATAGTTATTTGCAGAATTTTTAGTTATAGTAAATAAAGAACACATAACATATTCTTTTAAATATTTATTCCGATTACTATGAAATTATTGATTATTCTGAGATTGTTCTTATAACGTATGTCAGCCATCGATACAGAAAATAAACAATTTTTATGATGCTGCCACTTATAAAAATACGAAAAAAAAACGAGTTTTAAAAATTATTAATAACTTATATTGGATTATCAAATAACTACTTTCTTTTAAAGCTGTTGATATAATTAATTAAGGTCTTTATAGCAATCGTTATTTGTATTAAGGTTATGCACGGACAGGTTTTCATAAGGCAATAAAAAGACCATTTTCGCCTACAACAAAGGTCATTTCAGAATAAAAATGTATGTTATTCTTTGGTTTCTCCCCCTCCTTATTAAATAATTTTGTTTTGTCATTCGAATTCGACATCATAATTTTTTTTTTTTTTTTTGACAAAATAGAAAAAAAATTGCCATATTGGCGAATAATTTTGCCGTAATGTTATCGTAACAACGATTATCTTTGTCTAAATGATGCATATATGTGAGTTAGCAAAATATAATTCCTCATAATAATTTTGCGATAAAGCGATTAAATTTGTTGTAAAAGCAATTTAGGAATAAAATTTTGGTAAAATAATGATATATTTTGGCTTTTAAAGCTGCAATATCTGACGTAAAAGAAAACATTAAAATTTTGCCATAACTGTCGTAAAATTTTGGTGATAAAGTGATATAAATTGGTCTAAAGACAATTTAGGCAAGAAATTTTTTTGGCATAATAGTGCTTAATTTTGGCGTAAAACGATAGCATTTGGCGCCAAAATATTCCAAGAAATCAGAATAAAAAAATTTTTAGTGATAAAAATTTAGAACTTGATAAAACATTAATTTTTTCCACAAAGGGTACAAGATTCTAGATTTTTACCCAAATATTAACAATAGGTACATAAAAAATAGTTTTTCCTATTAACAATCTGACAATAGATGTGCTCTACTTATTAAGGAAATAGACAATATCAGTTCATATATAAAACCAATTTATGTGTCACTTACTTTAAAATAATATCATTTGATAAATTTAATTCAATTTTTAAAGTGTTAATATTAAATTTTTAAATTATTGCTATAATTATGAAAGTTTAATTTTTAGAACCTATATATTTATAGCAAAAAATTATTTTATCATATGAAACTTTATCATGTTCAAATTAATAAACGGTTAATTTCAACCAATTGACCTTATTTTGAATTAAAAATTTCAGAAGATTTTTCTTCTTCTCACATTTTGGTCATCAATGGTTCTGAGATATCAGAATGGAAGAACGAAAAAAATCGGAGATTAGATTCTTTACTATTCTTCGCCTTTCATTGTCTTCGGTTTTATAAAAGAAATATAATTTTTTTTATTATTTAATCTGAAAGATTCTCAATGAATTAAAAGGAGAATATTTTTAATAATGGAGGCGCTTTCATTCTTTCAGTTCCAAATTACAAATAGCAAGAAGAAAAAAAGTTGAATCAGAAAAGATCTTGTTTTGTAGAAATCGATTCACTCTAAGTAGGTGGCAATTATTCATTCAAAATCCCAGATATTTTTTTCAATGGTTTTATGAATCTTCAGTTATGGTTATTAGTTATAAACTGAAGGTAATCCAATTTTTTCTCACTTTGTAAGCTTTTTGTTAACAATTTCAGGCTAAATATAGAAAAATAAAATTTCGAATAAACTTTAAAAAAAAAAATTTAATTTTTAATATATAAATAATTGAATGTAATTGAAATGTTTATAAATTAATATATAATAAAAATAAATTTAAAAAAAAATTTATTTTTAATGTATAAATTAAAAATATCAATAAATTTATATATAATATTTTTATATATTAGTTTATTTTATTATATATTAATGCATTTCATTATATATTAATGTATTTTATTATCTATTAATTTATTAATATTTCAATTGCAATAAAATTATTTATAGATTGAAAAATATATTTTTTTTTAATTTTTTAATATATTTTTTTTAAAGTTTATTTGCAATTTTATTTTATAAATAAAATTGCAAATAAACTTTTAAAAATATACAAATTATATTATATATATTAATATATAAATTAAATAAATTAATATATAATATATAAATTAAAATCAGGTTAACATAATCGTATGGATTTTCAAGTTATACATGTGCTTTATGTTTCGAAATTGAAATTCAAAAGAATAATCTTGAAAAAAATTCATCTCCAAATTATGGAAAATTCATCTTATGGAAAACATCTTTTAAATGAATATCATTATGTTCAGTTATAAAGGGACAAACACGTGGAAATTCTAAAAGGTACTTTCATTGAAAAGCGAAAGTTATATAAATAGTTTCTCTACCAACATGCAACTAATTACATAATTCTTGTTGCAGTTAAAAGAATCAACATAGTTTTTCCCCTAAAATATACCTTTTTAATTTTCTCTTACATATATATTTCCCCTAGAACCATTTGGCATAATACTTATTGCAGTTAAAAGAACCTGAGAACCCTATCATTTCCCTCTAAAACAAAACTTTCTTAGTTTTCAAAAGAAAATTTCAAAAATCCTATTTGGCATAATGCATTTATTGTAGCTAAAGCAATCAACACAGTTTTTCCCCTAAAAATATCCCTTGATAGTTTTTTGAATTTTATATTCCTCCCTATAACTATTTGAATGTGGCTTTATTACAGTTAAAAGAAACACAGTTTCCCTCCCTAAAATTATTCCTTTTTTTTGTTTTCCTGATATATACATATATCCCCCATAACTATTACACATTATAATGCCTATTGCAGTTAAAAGAATCAACACTGTTTTTTTACAATCGCATTTCAAAAAACCATATTTATTAGTTTTAAAATAAACATAAGAGATGACAGGAGGTTTAAAACTTCAATACATAAGAATATTAAGTAGATGTAAAGAGTGAATTATATTAAATAATCAGTGTTTTTATTAATTTCAAGTTCTAATTTAAATATATAAAAGTTTTTTTATTTTACAAATGCAAAAACATTGGCGTATAAGCCATTAATTCACGGGCTCTCCAGTATTTTCTGACCATGTCCTCACACCGAGAAAGTGCATTAAATTATTTAAATTTTCAAAATCATAGGTAGACTAGAGTCACACAGAACACAGCTTGGGGAATCTTCCACTCCAGTTCTATAGAGATGACCACGTAAATAGTCATGGCAAGTCAAAGTCAAATAAAAGCCATAGCTGTCTTTCTTGAAAGCTGGGAATAGTTCTCTCTTCCCCCAGAATTCTACATCTCTTATTTATACATTGAATCATATCTTGTTTGAGAATTTTCTTAGGAGTCAAGTTAACAAACAATTTAGCCGTATGAAATGAAAGCGGTCGATTAATGCGTTGCTCTATGTTCCTTTCTCATCCAGTATATCAGCTTTTTCGTTGCCCCATAATTCCACAGTGGGCTGGAATCCATTGGAAGAAATTCTGTGTGCCAGTGTCCCCAAATTTTTATAATGCTTGTCAATATTCAATTATATCAACTTAATCCTGAGTAATTCTTCAGTGATATTTTCGAATGAAATAAGCAAAAGAACAGGAACTGCAAATCTTTGTGACTGTTGGGCAAGAAGAAAATAATGCCGAAACAATGCATGATTGTTTATGTAATTCTATAAATTTAGTTGAATGATGTATCAAAACAGTGGGTTTGGTTATATGAACAAGTTCAATGTTAACTAGTTTAAATTGTGTGTACCAGCGTCTTAAGCAAAGGCCTACAAAAGTCCATTATTCTTTTGGAGCTATTTTGATTATTCAAAAGGGTTTTAGTGTACTCTTAAATCAGGCAATATGACTGCTTTTATAAGGGGTGTGGTTACGAATCGACAGATGTTGAATAGCCACAGCAATAGCTTCGATTTCGGTATCAAAGACAGTAGTAAGAGGCCCACACCAGCACCTCTCAAACATAGAACAGTCAGTATAGACGTGCATCCATTTACTCTGGGTATAACGAATCTCAATAATCTCCATTGTAATGGATCTTAATTGTAATAGCTGCTTTCATTTTAACAACTCCGTGCATATGATCAAGATTTATATACAAAATAAATGTTTTTTTTAATAAAATGAATTTTCCCGATTTAGTGCTTAAAAATGAAATAACTTTTACGAGATCATGCTTACATTCTCATAGTGCATAAACATGAATTAATTGATAATAGATGCACAAACACAACAGGGACTTAATTTTGAAAACAAATCAATAAAAACTATTTCATTAACAACTCAAAACTCAGCCTATTTCAAAATCTTCCCGTCTAGACCAGATGTTTTACAATAGTTTGGATCAGTTTTAATATTTTAATTTTTAATAAAAACCTAATCATGGGTTAATATAATGCTGCGTCATAATTGCTTTAGTAAAAAAGTTAAAGGTGCAGTTGTCGTCATCATTTAATTGGAACCCTTTGAATTTACAGACTAATGTGAATATTTGGCAAACATAATTTGGCGTTATCTATAGAATATTTTTTTTACTTTTTAAGACAAATATGAATTAGTGTAATCGAATATTTTTACTTTTAAGGCAAATATAAATGTAGCGAAAGACATTTATCTGCCTTTCCTGGGCGTGTTAGCATAACAAGTCCCAAGTACTGCAAACTGGATAACATCAAATTTGCGATAAATGAGCGATATGAATAACAAAAGATACCTGACATCAGTATACTGATTAGTATATATCATATATACTAATCAGTATAATATATTATATATATAAAATATATACCTGACATCAGTATAATATTCATCAAATAATTGAATTATACTATAAAAATAAATGTCTCCCTAAATATATCATATTTCTGAATTACCCTATCTTACCTTAATGCAGTGGTTCTAAAATTTTTTTTTGAAATCGGTGAACATCTAAAATCCTACAAATAATTGTAGGCGCACTATATAAACATTTATAAGAAATATGTTACAGTAATTAAGTCAGATAATACAAAAATAATAATAATAATGAGATGATAAAACAAAATTAAACTCACCTTTTAACTTTCATTACCTCATCAATAAATTGACTATGTTCTTTCTTTTTTTACACTTCATTGTGGTGAAGGTAGAAAATCTTAATTCACATAAATATTACATTGAAAATTGTAGGAAAATTTTCGAAGCTTTTTTTAGATGTTGACAAGCATTCGATAGGAATTCAAAAAAATAACTATTCCTTATGCTTAATCCTAAATTAACGACCAATGGGTATAACTACTCGTTCTTTTTTCTTCAATTGATATGGCGGTGGCATGGATGTTTGTGAGTTGTTCGAATCCACGTTAAACTGTAGGTCGCTGTCAAATTAGCCTGAAATGGATCGTAGAGCAACAAACAAAACCAAATTTTCAATTCATTTTAAATAATATCCTTCTGTAAATAGTATTTTGTGTAGTTTAAGTCTCATAGTCTGCAATGGAAATATTTTTAATATTGAAAATCACATAGACATTAACGCTTTTAGTAGTCAACCATCGAAGTTAACTTTCCAATTTCTAGGAACATTTTTGGCGCATTATCGCTGTTTGGAGTATTTTATGTTATTAAAAGAAGAAAAAAAAAGCAATAAGAAAGTTTAGTTGTTTGTAATGGAAGCTTTCTTGAATGGGAAAACTGCCAAAAAATTGTGTGAAAGAGACAGAGAGAGAGTAATTACATTTATTTGTAAATCTAGATCTATTTCTCTAGGATACCGCCAGGCGAACAGGACAATCTTTTAAGGTACAACTACTACTGCACTGAGAACTACTGCCTTAATGAGATGCGTGTTATCACCTTTTATGATATTAACAGAGTATGCTAATTTCTCAGTTCGACTTTATATTTAGGAATCTTAGAACGTTCCAATGGTTTGGTTAGTTGTAGATTATTGCGGAGATCCTGTTTTGGCCGCGGCCAGCTACCAGCTCCTTTTCTTTGTAAAAAGTTGAAACATAGCGGTCTCATGCCCCTTTGAGTTAATAAGCAAAAATAGATAATTAAATGCCCTTTTTTAAAAAAGAGAATTATTTATTTAATAAAATTATAAAATGCAAAATATCAAAATGTAGATGTTGATAAATCAGTTGGTAATAACCCCTGAATGACAAATTAGAGAAAGTGCGAACTTTTTCGTCTAGGCAGTTGTAAGGAATTAATTTAAAATATTTAGAACAGTGCGAGGTCTTTTGCTATGTTTTCAGGAAGAAATATCATAATCGTAATTTTGTAGGATATTTAATACAGAGTTATTAATGTTTCGCATATCATTATAGAATTTAGCAGAAATTTTGTGAACAAATTGTCTTAAACTTGAATCGAGAGAGCTCGTCTAATATCGTCATTACGAAAGTACCAGGGTGAATCTGTAACATTCTGAGAGTTTTGTTCTCAAGCCTTTTGAATATTTCAAAATTTGTACGTGCGTGACAGAACCCCAAACTGGGCTTGCATAAGCTAATACTGACGAAGATAAGAGAGATATATTAAAATTTTGAGATTAAGAGGTAAAGCTGACTTTCTATTGATTAAAGGGTAGAGAATTTAAATTGAGTATTGAATTTATTTCTAAGGTTGTAGATATGCATCTGTAGTTAAGTTTACCATCAAGGATAATTCCTAAGTACTTTGTTTCTTTAGACCAGGTGATATAATTATTGTATATTTTAATATTAGAGGGTTATAGATTTTTTGCAAGTGAAAAAGAACTGCTTCAGTCTTGTCCACATTTAATTTTATCTTTCCAGTTAATGAGCCATTTTTCTAAATCAATGATATATTTTGCAAATTTTCTTGAATGATGCAGTTTCAGCCTTGCGTTAAGATTGCAGTGTCATCAGCATAAAAGACTAATTTTGATATTGTTCTTTGTGGAATATCAAGATAAAGATATTATAGAGGAAAGGAGCTGTAAAAATGAGCCCTGGGGCACACCAGCTTGAATATCACGAATTGAGGAATAGTGCTCCCTTACTGCGACAACAAAGTCAGGTCCGTCTGAAAGATAGTTACGAATTACTTGAATCAAATAAGTGAGAGAAATTGTAAGAAATGAGTTTGTAAATCAACCATTAACCCACACTATATCAAAAGCTTTGGCCACATCATCCAATGGTTTGTCGCTTTAAAGTCATTTTAGTATTACTTCACGGGACCGTCATTTAACTTGATTCTGAACCCCAACAACATCCATGCCTCACCGACAGGATCTGAACCCAAAGCCGGTGGTACCATCTAAATAATCTTTTTGACATTGGGTGAATAAATAAATATTAGGAAATCGAGAAAACTTAAAAGTGATTTTTAAAAATAATATAAAAATTAAACTACAATTCATGCTTTAAAAATAAGTTTATAAAATGCTTCTGATTAGATTATAAAACTATTTTCTCTTTTAAAATTGCTATTACTTTACTCACAGGGAAGCTTACAAAAGTTGGAAGATTTTACTATATGGTAATATATATATATACAAAATTGGGTCCTGAATGCTGGCTGGGGCGTTTGGCGCCTCGGTACCACAGGTTTCGGGTTCGAGTCCGGTGGTGCCATGGATGTTCGTAGTGGTTCGAATCTACTTTAAACCGTAGGTCCGTGTCCTAAAAGGATCGTAGAGCGTTGCGGGGGCATTGTTATTCTGCGTCCGTATCTTCCAAGCACGCGCCCCCGGGTAATGCAAAGTGAGGTAACGTCTGTGCAGCGTTTGCCTTAAAGCATCTAAGACCAAAAGTTTCTTGCCCAAGTGTTCGCCAGCTGCATTAGGAACAATATATATATAAATTTGAGAATTCATTATAACATTTTTTAAGGTTACTTTGGCAAAATAGTTTTCTAAAATGTAATTTCCATTATGACACTAATATATAAAAACAGGGCCTAATGGTAAAGTGGTTAGCACCTCGTGGTGCCACCGGTACCGAGTTCGAACACCCGGTGGTAGCCATGGATGTTTGTAGCAGTTCTGGCATCCACAATCTGAGGCCTCCTTTCCTCACCCCATCATTCCCAAACTTCCATGTAAGCAAGCAACTCAGCTCTAAGCACAGTGTGATGTGGATGTGACGTAGTAGTAGCAGTCATATATAAAAACTACTACAAAAATCATATCTTTTTGTCATGCATGTTTCTTAATATTCTATTTAACTTCTATCTATTCGGTTTATTTCTTTTTCATATTATTCAAGAAAATTTAGCTTATATTGATCAAAAACAAAAACGGAAAATTTCAGAAACTTGTGAATTTCTTTCTTTAATTTTCTGATCCAATTTTTCATTCAAATTGATCCTCTCACTCGTAGGTGAATATCTCACATCTAATTATTATTTCACAATTTGATGATGTTGTTCTACATTTTTAAAAGTTACTAAAACCACCAAGTCTCTCTCTCTCTTAGACACCTAAAATATTATGCATCAAAAAGCTTTGTGCCACTCCTTAAAATGGAATTAAATTTAATTCTAGGGCGAAGATGTAGAGAAAATAAGTCTAGTACAACCCGCTAGAAAGTGGGAAAGGGAAATAATTGATCCACTTTAACGTCGAAATTTCATAGAATTGTACTGCTCTCTAAAATAATTCGGAATATCTCAAAAATCCTCAAATAATCTGTTTATTAATGATATCATTTCCAGATTCCCCACCTACGAATGTAGTGTGCTAACGCTATAAATATTAGGAATAAAAGTAAATTCACTCATGCAGATAATTAGAATTCTTATACCGGACATTAAAAAGTTTTTTATTTTATTTTATTTCATAATCAGGAGTAAATATTTCCTTTGAAAATCAATCTTTAGATCTCATTTTCGTATTAGAACAAAAAATCACGATGCATTCACTTTAATCCCGCTTAAGTTAACTTATTTATTGGAATTCGAAATTCCTTGGATTTATCCTGCGGTGCTAATAGTTTAATTATTATGTTTCTAATCTCTTATTATTATATAGGATAAAAATTATTAACCTAAAGTAAAACAAGCCTCAATTCAAAAAGAGACTTTTTCTTTCAGCAAATCTCCTTTTCAATCCATTTGATTTTCAAAAATATTGTTTATTTGTACTAAAAATAGTCTGACATTATTATTTTAATTAATGATATAGATAAAGATACATATAAGATTTTCGCTTTTAGGAGATTTTTATATTACAACCTGTGAGTAGGGAAAATTTCCGCAAAATTTATATTTCCTTGTTAAATTTGCTTTACTTGGATTTGCACATTATTCTCATGCACGGGATCCAATCCTAAATCAATTTTTTACCAAATTAAAAATCAAATCTTTCCTTCTTTAAAAGATCATTCAAAAACAATATGCAGAATTTTTTCCGAGAATTAATTTTATTTTATCAAATCCAATGCAATGTAGATATTAATTAACTAATTAATAGGTATGTCCACTCTTACGGTAATTTTTTTGCACATTTTAGGCTAATTAGATGGGGGCCTACACTGATAGAAATGCTCCAAGAGGCACTTTGTACTGTGTGAAGTACCAAAGGCCAGCTCTTAGCCAATGACCAACAGGCCACAACTCAACTACTCAATAGAGTTACGTCAAAAATTCCCATTAGAGTCAAAAAGTGTAGTCTCACAAAATATATTTAAACTTAGATTTTGTTTTAGAACTCAACGGTCATTTTTTTTTTTTGCAATACCTTAGGGTAA